>JANJGK010002723.1:52500-113931 GCA_039081455.1 Macrobrachium rosenbergii | reverse complement strand
TTTTGGAAAGCCTCTCAGTGTTGCCTCTTTCGGACATTAAATCTTGAAAGTAACGTCAATAGATAGAAACAAGAGGCTCAATAGATTTAAAAAAAGAGATTGAATAAACAAGTAAATGAAAAAATAATTCTTACGTGTATCCTTAACAACATATGATTAAACCACCATTGCTGTCCCATAATCCTCTTTCTGATGCAAATCTAACCCACCCCCTCCTCACTATAACACCCCCTCCTCCCCCTCCCTTATCTGTCATACAGACCTTACCCCCTACCCGACCTACCCGTCCCTTTCGGCCACTGACCCTCCCCATCAGTTATTGTATTTACTACAATAAGATTCCGACTCAAGCAGCATCAGATTATTCGTCCATTTCGAGCTTTCTTGCACGACAGAAACTTCACAAAACTGAGACAACTGTCAAGGTAACTGACGCCTCTTCAGAATCTTATTATTGACGTAAATTAATTTAGACTTAACACTCGAGGGGAGGGAGGGAGGGAGGGATTCTGTCAAGAAATTAAATCATTAAATTCTGCTATGCATTCTAGAAGTGGGAAATGTATTTGCAACGTAAATGATTTTGTTATTGACTTGAAGTGAAAATAAAACTGCAGACTCCATCATTTATTCTCTGCTCTCGTCGAATGTGTCACCGTGACAACACTTTATTATGTGAGATTTACCCCCCACCCAGTTTCTTCGAATCCGCTAGTGTTGTTTGCGCATGCGCCAGAACACAAAGAGTGAAATGAAATGAGAGGTATTTGAGTGGGACAAAATTTGCAGATCTCGCGAATAAATATTGATAATAACATTCATTCCTCAGATCTACTGTAGATATATATTGATGCTCTTTATATACCAGCCCGACGGCATATAATTTGAGCTGTTTTCTTGTTTCTTTTCATTAATTAATTCGAATATAATGTGTTTCCAAGCCATTGGGCGTTTAGTTTATTCATCAGATAAGTTATCTGTTCCATTACTCTGCCTCGTTGTTGTGATGAGGGCCATGGAATTGCCTTTTCCTCATAAGCAAACAACTTTTGTCTACCTTCCATATCTCTTGTGTATTGTTCACCAGAAAGGGAAGAGTCAGGATGTTTGCGACAGACTTCCTCATCGAGGCCATCGTGAAGAAGTACACATTTAGACAGAACAGTGAACCTCACGTCTAATTTTCTGTCTGTCTCCCCTGAGAGAGAGAGAGAGAGAGAGAGAGAGAGAGAGAGAGAGAGAGAGAGAGAGAGAGAGAGAGAGAAAGGAAAGGCCGATTGCTGATTGTCATTTTAAATATAACAGCAGCTTGTCATATTTGGTTACATAACTGATTGTCTTTTTAGTTCAACAACTGATTCTGATTCTTAGGTTTATTTAAACAGCTGATTGTCAGTTTTGGCTAAACAGTTGATTGTCATTTTTAGTACTTAAGCAGCTGATTGTCATTTTGGGTTAAACAGCTGATTGTCATTTTGGGGTAAACAGCTGATTGTCATTTTGGGTTAAACAGCTGATTGTCATTTTGGGTTAAACAGCTGATTGTCATTTTGAGTTAAACAACTTCCTGCCCTCCCCCTTGCAAGTAACGGGTGTGATAACAATCTTCCCAAGCGTCAGTCTCCATTCTGAAGCCTTCCTTGTCACTTCATTTCCCTCAGCCTCATTCTGTCAAGAGTCGACATTCCCCGCTATTCTTATTTTCTATTTATTTTTTTTTCTTTTAATGAAAAAGAGAATCTTTTGTTCATCACTGACAGATCTCTTTATCAAGAGGATCATTAGCTCTTAATTAAGGTCTGTCAGCTTCACGAAGTTTTTGATCGATCATTATATGGAAGCATTTTATTTGCATATTTTATCTCTCTCTCTCTCTCATTTCGTTTTGTGTTTGGATAATTCCTCATCGAGTGTCTTGTGAAGATGTAATAAGCGTTTCCCTTCCTCTTGCAAAGGTAAATCTATAGCACCAGATTAAAAAGGACGTGTTATCTCCCCTTCTTAGTATTATTGATGTAACTCTCTCTCTCTCTCTCTCTCTCTCTCTCTCTCTCTCTCTCTCTCTCTCTCTCTCTCCTCTCCTTATATAAAACTGATTCATGTTAATACTTCAGACAGAGATGAAGCAATATATTAATTTCATCCCTCGTTCTGGTATGATAGGAGGGACAAATTGCAATATAACTGGGCTATAATTAGGGAGCAAATGCTAATATATATATGCAAGAAAATTTCCCTAAACAGAATAAGGAAAGTAATATAAGATTTCATTCTTAAACTCTGCTGTATATGTGATCTTAGTAAGCTTGTATGCCTCTCAGAAAACAAAAATTATAAATAAATAAATAAATCTTGAATATAATTGCCACTGAAACTTTCATCTATATATCCGACAGAAATTGCCTTGACTATAATCGAGAAAACATTAAATAGTTCCATATTTTCATATTTCGTCCAAAGACGATCCAGCATCCTACAAAGAAGGTGTCCCGTCAAATTCCTCAATATTTCTGCTTCAAGACGAAGGGGAGTGGGGGAGGTGGGAGGGCGGGAGAAGAGAGGGAGAGTTTTAATAAAATCCAACATGGAAGGAGGTGAACATGCTGTCAGCAGTTTCAGATGAGGGGTCGGGTTTTATTGCTGACAGCAACGAGGCACCCAGGGGGAGCTCCATTTGATTTAGCAGCCATGTGGAAGGGACGGTTTCAGCCTCCAAGTGGAACGAAAACGCCACAATGTTGTGGGAGACAGTCATGAATTGCCCGAGGAAGCGAGTTTTCTGGGGGGCGGGGGGAGGGTGGGTCCTGGGAAAGGAGTATTAGTTCCTGGAAAAAGAGGGGTTAGCCCTGGGAAATGAAGGGTTTGTCCTGGAAAAGGTGAGGTGAGTCCTGGAAAAGAAGGGGTTGGTCTTGGAAAAATAGGGGTGGGTCCTGGAAAAGAAGGGGTCGGTCCAGGAGGAGGGGGGGTCTGGAATAGGAGGGGTGGGTCCTGGAAAAGGAGGGGTTGGTCCTGGAAGTGAGAGGTGTGTCCTGGAAAAGGAGGTATGGATCCTGGAAAAGGAATAGTGGTCCCTGGAAAAAGAGGGATGGGCTCTGGAAAATGAAGGGTTGGTCCTGGAAAAGGAGGGTAGGTCCTGGAAAAGAAGGGATGGGTCATGGAAAAATAATATTTATCCTGGAAAAGGAAGGGTGGGTCCTGGAAATGAGCGTTTATCTTGGAAAAGAAGAGGTACGGGTCCTGGAAAAGATGGACTGACAGCTTATACAAACTTGTATACACTCAGAGTACTTCCACACCACAGTAAAACATACCATAAACTTGTCTAGAACTTACTGCACACACATCACCAACATGTTGAATACAAGCTGTCGACTCAGTGGAAGTCCTAACCAGTGCTTCATACTATCATCCAGCACATGCCACTTGCGGTCGCTGACTGAAATTTTCAACATTAGTTACAAAGACCACTAGCTCTAGCTGCATACTTTTATGTTGGAGGCGGGCCTTCTGAAGAAAATTTAGCTTGTATATAGAATATATGAGGAAATTTATTTATATACGTATCATTTAGATACTTTTATATGAAATTTATTTTAAACCTATTTCTTTTTATTCAAATATTTATATGCATACCTTTTAGATATTTGTATATGGAATTTTTTTTTTGTTTTTTTTTTAAACTTACCTTTTTTTTAAATTTAAATATTTATATACATAACTTTTAGATATTTTCATATGAAATTTATTTTAAACTTAATTTTTATATTTAAATTTGTTTCGGCGTCAATAACCTAGATGTTATGACACCAGATTTAATAAACAAAACAAATCAATCAATTCAAGTGCCTCCATGTGTGTAGACTTATTTATATTTAGTATATTATTTGAAAGTTGCTCTTCTACAGTACTTCCGAATCTCCTCCTCCTCCTCCACGACCACCTCCTGTTTCCCTGTTTTCTTCCTTCCTTCCTTCCTTCCTTGGCCTCCTGATCCTCCTAAGGCCTTACTCGTGGTGGCCCTCAATGGCCCCGGAAGGCCCGTAACATCTTCTTCCGCTATTTTGTCTCCGGAGGAAAGCCACCGAGGATTTCGTGGGGTCTGTCCCAGAGGAAGTGAATGAGCAACAGCTGCTTTCTAACGTATCCTATTTAAGTTCCTGTATCAGTACGCCCGATGATTTGTTCTTTGTTTATGCGCGCAAGGAACTTTCTGTGTCAGTGCTTGACGTCGAACTCTACATAATGTTGTAATGGATGAGGTCTTTATAGGCTTATGTAAATTCTTAATGAATGATTCGGTAACAAATGCATTTGTTTCATTTCATGTTGATTTACTAACAATGGCAAACTTCCTTTTTCTATTTTTTCAGTTAATATTCTTCTTAAATCGTCTGAATCATCAGTGTTTAAAATCTTAGTACATTTTTTTAACTGAGTCTGGTCAGCAGTGAGTAATCTCACTAATAGACTTTTTGTTAAGACACTTTTTATCCTTTTACTTTCCCTTCATTCTCGCTTCCTTTCTTCAGCCTTGCTGTCCAACCCCTCTGACTAATATTTCTTATTGCAACTGTGGGGGTTTCTCCCAGTACCACCTTTAGATCCTTGTGCTTCATCTCCTTTATTTTGTGGATCCCTTCTTCCTGCTGTCCAACCACTTTAACTCCCTCCTTTCCTGCTGTCCAACCACTTCAACTCCCTCCTTTCATTGGCTGAAGCGGTGAGTGACCGAATGTGTTCCCCAGTGCTTGGCTTTTTAGCCTCAAATTTCAAGAACTCTTCATTCATTCAATTCGGTTTTTATACCGACTTGGGAGGGTCCTCAGAGTGCAGGAGCTGTGACATGGAAGGATGTTAAAAAATCCTTCTCTTGACGCTCCTGCGTCTCTTGATGTTTGTTCTTCTTCGCCGTCAAAGGCTCCAGGAATCATGGATCCTGGAATCCTGGAATCCCAGCTTCCAGTTTGTATGCAAATACTCATGCAAATACTTAAGAGCGTCTGCAGTCGTGTTTGCTTTGAAGCAGCGGGCAGGGAGGAATGTAAACATCTTCACTCGCACACATAAACAAACACGTGAGTTAGATGTTTATCTTTTTCAGAAAGGTGAAAAACGCCTCGCGTCGACTGGAATATTGTCTCTGAGGATGATCTGAAGGCATGACGCATCTTTTGTGTGTAACGGTATGCAAACAAGCGAAGGCTCCGTGGAATGAGCTCAGTTCTAAGAATATAGTCTGGGCATAAGGGTCATAATGCTTTGATGTAAGTTCTAAAGCCCTTAGAGGAAGGCAAAGGGTGTGGCTCATACTCATTTCCTCTTAATAATAAAGGCGGGGGGGCGAATTAGGGATGTCTGTAAAACTTACAACAGACCTGAAGGGGGTCAGATGTGAGCGGTGATTTGGTCAGTGGGAGTTTAGCCAGAGGAATTTTCATCCTTACGACGAGAGATGACGTCATTCGCTGTATCTGTTGGAGGTCGGGGAAGGTCTGACGTCATCGTGTGTCCTCCGTCTTCTGCTTCGTCTCAGACAAACCTTCCTTGTCTTGACGACCTGTTCCTGGACTGCACAACAAAATGGTGTCACTAATTCAGGCCTTGCGTGAATCTTGATTCGCTTCCAAATATTTTGATTTCATTCAACAGATTATTCGCTCTAACATTTTTGAGACAGTTTCGCAAATTTATTAAATTCTTACGAATTTATTTTGTTCACTACGAATATTATTCTGGTAAAAAAAATTCATTTTGTAACCAGAAGCCTTCAGTGAGAAATAACTAGTGTTCGTTTTTTTTTTTTTTGTCAGACGATGAAAAATGTAGGATCCAATATTGAACTTATGTACTTGAGATCTTCCTCTTTATATATAGATATATATATATATATATATATATATATATATATATATATATATATATATATATATATATATATATATATTATATTTTATATATATATATATATATATATATATATATATATATATATATATATATACTGTATATATATATATATATATTATTATGATCTCGCCTCTCGAGATCGACAGGTTCTAAACGAAACAAGCAATTGGGCTGTAATGACTGACGAGAGGTGACAAGCAAAGGAGGGAGGAGCAGAACAAAACGAAAAAGTTACCTTAAAATTAATTTATTTACAAAGTTAAGTTATTTACATAATGTACAGTCGAGTCAAGGTTCAATTTAATTTAAAATAAACAATGAAATGAACATTACTAGGGAATACAGCAGCAGCAACAATCAAAATAAAAAAAGTCAAAAAAGGCAGTGAACATATAGAAAATGACAATCATAAAGATGAGCAGCTCAACAAACATTATAAACAGACAAGCAGACAGAATTAGTAAAATATGTCTTAAACATCATTAGAGCAAAATAATAAACCCAAAATTCTATATAAAATATCTTTCAGTCAGTAAATTACTTCAAAACAGAGAGCATAAATAACAGCAACACAAGCATCATGTTAAACACCCATTACTCCCGCAAAACACGTACTGAAATACTCTATAACATTAAACACACAAAAATGAGCTCTTTGACTCAATAAACATATTACCTTCCAATGAAAAATAAATGCGATAACAAGGTTACTCAAAATCATTTCAAGATACACTATGATGAAGGTACATCACCAGACAAACCCAATAGAGCCGTCGAAACAGCCCCAGGCTGCTTTACAGGAACACTGCAGGACAACTCCGACAGAGTCGAAACGACAACCATCTCGTCCTCAAGCACAGTGCTGACGTCCCTCCTCCAGTACTGACGACCACGACAGAGCCGACACGGCAACCATCTCGTCCTCCAAGAAACGTACTGACGTCCTCCTCCATCTACGACGACCATGACAGAGCCGACACGGCAACCATCTCGTCCTCAAGAAACTCTCTGCTGCTAGGACCTGACTCGTAAAGTCGCAGGTACGGATACCTGCTGCTGCCCTGGACCATCGGTCGTTCTGCCCTCCAGAACCTGGCTCGTTGCTGCTACGAACCTGACTTGTTGCTGTTACGAACCTGACTGACGAAGTCTGACGCCATTCATCAGACGTCAGCTCGCCAGAAAGAAAAAAAAAACAAAAACAAAGGAAGGCAACAACCCACTAAGGGAACAATCGGCAAACGATTGTTCCTAACAATATATATATATATATATATATATATATATATATATATATATATATATATATATGTATGTATGTATATATATACATATAATTATGTATGTATGTATATATGTATCCATATATTTATATTTATATTTATATTTATGTTTATAAATTTATCCGTCTCTCTCTCTCTCTCTCTCTCTCTCTCTCTCTCTCTCTCTCTCTCTCTCTCTCTCTCTCTCTCTCTCTCTCTCAAGCCTTAAGCCAAAACTTCCTGATGGATTTAGTAAATGGTTTTACGTGGGCCATGATCCCCGGAACACTCTTTGATAACTGTCATAAAACTTCGTTCCCAAGTCGGTCCTGAACCCTGATTATATTATTAGAGGCTTCGGCAAAAAATAATTAGTTACTTTGCCTGGCTGTTAAGGAAATTAAAATATGATGACCATTGTGAATAATGGTTTTTTTTTAACCTAATTTGCATACAGCAAGCAGCTGTTGCAAAAAGCATTATTATTATTATTATTATTATTATTATTAGTAGTAGTAGTAGTAGTAGTAGTAGTAGTATTAGTAGTAGTAGTAGTAGTAGTAGTAGTAGTAGTAGTAGTACAATTGTTTTGATGTTTATGATCTGGTCAGTAGTGTTTTTGACACGAAACATTGGAAATTCATTATTAAGCTCTTTATTTATTTATTTTTATCTGTTTATTAAAAAAAACAACAACAAATATAAGATTTTATTTTGCAACGAATTGAAGTTTTATCAGTGATAAATTATTTTGAAGACTTATTAAGCCATCGTTACATTAGGATACTTCACTTACGCTTCACTTGAACAAATTACTGGGTTCCCTTTTTAGTTTTCTGTAAAAGACAACTATTGTGCCGGCTTTGTCTGTCCGTCCGCACTTTTTCTGTCCGCACTTCATTCTGTCCTCACTTTTTCTGTTCGCACTTTATTCTGTCCGCACTTTCTCTGTCCGCACTTTATTCTGTCAGCACTTTTTCTGTTCGCACTTTATTCTGTCCGCACTTTCTCTGTCCGCACTTCATTCTGTCCTCACTTTTTCTGTTCGCACTTTATTCTGTCCGCACTTTCTCTGTCCGCACTTTATTCTGTCAGCACTTTTTCTGTTCGCACTTTATTCTGTCCGCACTTTCTCTGTCCGCACTTCATTCTGTCCTCACTTTTTCTGTTCGCACTTTATTCTGTCCACACTTTCTCTGTCCGCACTTCATTCTGTCCTCACTTTTTCTGTTCGCACTTTATTCTGTCCGCACTTTCTCTGTCCGCACTTTATTCTGTCCTCACTTTTTCTGTCCGCACTTCATTCTGTCCTCACTTTTTCTGTCCGCACTTCATTCTGTCCTCACTTTTTCTGTCCGCACTTCATTCTGTCCTCACTTTTTCTGTCCGCACTTCATTCTGTCCTCACTTTTTCTGTCCGCACTTCATTCTGTCCTCACTTTTTCTGTCCGCACTTCATTCTGTCCTCACTTTTTCTGTTCGCACTTCATTCTGTCCTCACTTTTTTCTGTCCGCACTTCATTCTGTCCGCACTTTTTCTGTCCGCACTTCATTCTGTCCTCACTTTTTCTGTTCGCACTTCATTCTGTCCTCACTTTTTCTGTCCGCACTTCATTCTGTCCTCACTTTTTCTGTCCGCACTTCATTCTGTCCTCACTTTTTCTGTCCGCACTTCATTCTGTCCTCACTTTTTCTGTCCGCACTTCATTCTGTCCTCACTTTTTCTGTCCGCACTTCATTCTGTCCTCACTTTTTCTGTTCGCACTTTATTCTGTCCGCACTTTTTCTGTCCGCACTTCATTCTGTCCTCACTTTTTCTGTTCGCACTTCATTCTGTCCTCACTTTTTCTGTTCGCACTTCATTCTGTCCTCACTTTTTCTGTTCGCACTTCATTCTGTCCTCACTTTTTCTGTCCGCACTTCATTCTGTCCTCACTTTTTCTGTCCGCACTTCATTCTATCCTCACTTTTTCTGTCCGCACTTTATTCTGTCCGCACTTTTTCTGTTCGCACTTCATTCTGTCCGCACTTTTTCTGTCCGCACTTCATTCTGTCCTCACTTTTTCTGTTCGCAGTTTATTCTGTCCGCACTTTTTCTGTCCTCACTTCATTCTGTCCTCACTTTTTCTGTTCGCACTTCATTCTGTCCTCACTTTTTCTGTTCGCACTTCATTCTGTCCTCACTTTTTCTGTCCGCACTTCATTCTGTCCTCACTTTTTCTGTCCGCACTTCATTCTGTCCTCACTTTTTTCTGTCCGCACTTCATTCTGTCCTCACTTTTTCTGTCCGCACTTCATTCTGTCCTCACTTTTTCTGTCCGCACTTCATTCTGTCCGCACTTTTTCTGTCCGCACTTCATTCTGTCCTCACTTTTTCTGTTCGCACTTTATTCTGTCCGCACTTTTTCTGTCCGCACTTTATTCTGTCAGCACTTTTTCTGTTCGCACTTTATTCTGCCCGCACTTTCTCTGTCCGCACTTTATTCTGTCCGCACTTTTTCCTGTCCGCCTTCAGATCTTAAAAAACTATTGAGGCCAGAGGGCTGCAAATTGGTATGTTGATCATCCACCCTCCAATCTTCAAACATTCCAAATTGCAGCCCTCTAACCTCAGTTTTTCTTTTATTTAAAGTTAAAGTTAGCCATAATCGTGCCTCTGGCAACGATATAGGATTGGCCACCACCGGGCCGTGGGTAAAGTTTCATGGGCCGGGACTCATACAGCATTATACCGGGACCACCGAAAGATAGATCTATTTTCGGTGGCCTTGATTATACACTGTAGCGGCTGTACAGAAAACTCGACTACGCCGAAGAAACTTAGGCGCACTTTTTACTCTTTTTTTTCGGAACCCTATTTACATAGTTTTAGGTTTACAGAAAAAAATATATTTATTTTTATTTATTTATTCATTCAATTATTTATGTACAGAATCCTGAACTCTGGGGTCATGGTCACGTGACCTGGCGCTGGCGTTATGAAGTAGAGACAGACTCTGGTCGGTCGTTTTATTTTTGTCTTTTACATGACTTTTTTTTTTTTTTTATTTTATCGTTGATTTACTTCTTGTAGAGGAAACATGGCTCCTTTTAAGAAAGCGATACTTTACTTAAATAATATTGAATGTTTGAGTGATGGAAATATATTTCATTTTATTTAATTTTTTTGGCGCGTTACAAGGTGGTGATAGGCCTATGAGCGATAGATTTAACTAATGAAAGTATAGCAACATAATACAAGTATAGATTGAATTACTGGAAGTACTTGGAAATTCAATATTATATCTGAGGCAATTTCACAAAATCTAAAGGGACGCAATTTTGCTCATAGCAAATAGATAATGGTATCAAGTCTTGTGCAGGAATCGCCGCCCTCCCCCAGCCCCCCCCCGCTCTCTCTCTCTCTCTCTCTCTCTCTCTCTCTCTCTCTCTCTCTCTCTCTCTCTCTCTCTCTCTCTCACACACATTGTAAGTGTAGAAGTTTTGGGGTTTAAAAAAATCTTCCTGTAATTGATGACGTCCCGTTTTAGCTTCCGGTAACATTTAGTTGACTAACCTTTAATTCCGTCCATTTATTCAGGTTGTTTTACTTAAACCCTAAATTTTCAACTCTCTCAAGATCAAAGGTTAAGTCAAGGCCAAATTAGGAGTCACAGGTCAATATGAGTAGCACCACTGGGTTAGTATTTTTTTTTATGGTATTTTAGATACTGTAAGTCTATGAATGACGTAAACAAGCTTCTTGGAAATAGGGAATGACGAAAACTTACGCGAAGAAAAATTAAAACAGAAAGAAATTATTTATTTATACTTATAAAACTACAAAGAGACAGTTATGTCAATGAATTATGTAAATAATATGAATAATAATTTTATTATAATAATATAAGATGAAGCAATGTGAAAATCAAAAGACTGACTTTTGCTAAACGGAGGGTGGAAGTAGGTAGCCTGCCAGATGTACGATGTGTCAACTTTCTCCGTAGTGTCTACTGTATAGTAGGCTAGTGTGAGTGTGAATGTGTTCGTTTACGTCCGGTCGTCCTGCTCATTTCGTGTGTAAATATTGAAGTGTGAAGCGTAATTCATGGCGGTAATAGTTTTTAGAATATTGGAAAAATGCAATTGATCCGTGTCATAAGATAATTTAAAAAATATAGAGTGCTTTAAGATGACGTCATCGTGGGCTCAGTGAAACCGGCGTTTGGTCCTATGGCGACAAGGTAAGGATCTGCTGTACAGTACATTAACTCATTCAGCACTATTTTCGTGCTAAAAGCGTTCTGTTATTTATATTGTAAAATACAAATATAGGCAGCCATTTTTTGTCGTTATTGAATAGGAGAATGGTTTGTTCTTTGGTTTCAAGGCGGATTATCCTCGGCAAAGCCGAACCAGCCTAGGCCTATGTGTACGTGACAAGATTGGTCGACCTTTTGGTTTGTAGGTTAATTCGGTTGTATTTTCGCATTTAAACATTACATTTGACGCGTTGAATTTGTAATATGTGATAGGCAGCCATTTAGTTGTCGTTATTGAATAATAGGAGTACGGTGTGTCCACTGGTTTTCATGTTCATGACGCATCTTTGGCTAAGCCAAGCCAAGGTTTCAGAGACAGACCGGATTGGTTGACCCCTCGGTTTGTTGGCTTAATTCAGTTGTATTATTGTGCTTAGATATTAAATTTTGAAATATATTAAATGTGCATAGACATCCATTCATTGCAGGGGTTGATTAATCCATTGGTTTTCTGCTTGACGACATTCCTAGGCTAAGCCAAGCCAAGGCTTATGTTTCCGAGACATGATTAGTTAACCTGTTGGTTGGTGAAGTTAGATTAAGTTTCCTTACGGCATCGCTGCCCTTTAGCCTGACTTACCAAAGGGTATAATAGGCCTGCTTTGGACCTCGGGACTTTTTAGCCAACCGACGTTGTACATTTCTGTCAGACGCCATGTTTGTTCCGTAAACAATCCCTTCACACTTCGTACTTTTTAGTTTCGGTTGGAGGGCGGTAAACAGGTTTGTTTCGTATTCATTTGCTATTACTTCTCAATATAAAAGCTCACTTTTGCATGACAACGGTCTTTCCCCTTAACTTGGCTTTCGTAAGTGTCTTTAGCCACTGCACTGCACTGGCGAGAGTTTGTGGCTAGGCTACTAATAACGAAAGTAAAGCTTTATTTAATAATAATAATAATAATAATAATAATAATAATAATAATAATAATAATAATAATAATAATAAAGTTGCTGTTGTATATACTGTATTTTGATGTGCCCACGATCAAATCCACATAGATCTTGTTTGTGCCATATATAAACCCTAAAATGTTTAAATTTACACGATTATTGCTGTAGAGCTGTTGTTGTTGTATTGTATTAAGCCAACTCTTGTGTTGGCACGGGCCTTTCCCTTGTTTGGCCCGTAGGTGTGCTGTAGAGCGCTTTCCTGTCACTTATAAACCTCCATGAGTACCTTTAACTCTTTACCAGCTGGGGTTGAATCCCACTACATTCACGGGAAACTTTTTATTATTAATTAAGTTTCTGCTCTTGTCTCTAAAAGAAGGTTAAGGGGGGTTGGAGAAATGTGTTGCCCTGATTTGTGGATTTGGGGTGGAGGGTGTCACACCCCCTCTTCTCGTTTTCGACAGTCTATTAGAGAGTAGAGAGAAAGAGGGAATCTGAATAGTTATCAGTTATTTTTATCTCGTCGAGGCCAATTCCGTATATAATGGACGTAAGATGGTGCACGTTTAGACTAATTTCTGATGGCTTACGTCTGTTAACTCTCTCTCTCTCTCTCTCTCTCTCTCTCTCTCTCTCTCTCTCTCTCTCTCTCTCTCTCTCTCTCATTGTTGTCAGTCTTTCTCATAAAACATTTTGACATCATGACACATGAACCGATCACCTAACGTTTGTTGCAAGCTTCTCTTAATGCTAAATCTGTTTTATGAGGATTTAACTTTTTTTTTTTTTTACTTTTTTGGGACGAATTTTAAATACTTTTGGAATTATTTTGAGAATATTAAGGTTTTATTTTTTTTATTTAACAGATATGGTACTAAATTTTAACATGCAATTATTTGAAGGGAGAAATAAATGGTGAACCAAAGAGAATCCATGTTTCTTAATATGGCACTAATGAGATTTCAGACTTGGTTACTGGGCTGATTTGGAATAAACTTATTAATCTTCTTAACTAATTCTTTTTAAACTTCACTACGAGTTTGAGGGTGATTCTGGAAATAACTTCTGGTTGGTTGAAGGGATCGTAGGCTTAGTGAGGAAGTAAAACTTTTGGCTCTACAGTGAAACGACTGTTTTTTGTGAGCATGTTTTTGCCAGAATATAAAATGAGAGTGAATTCACACAGACAGCTTTGTATTCTAAGAATTGCTTTCAAGTTATATGAAATTTAGGAAATTACGAATGATTTTAGTTGTTGGTTCTTTTCGAATATCAGTTTTCAAATTAAACGGAAATATTCAGACATTTTCCATGACAACATTTTCTTGCTTTATGGAGTAATCTGGTCGACAGTTGAATAATTTGATATAGAGTCATAATCAAGGTGCAAAATTCACTTTAAATATAGCTGGAACTAAAAAAAAATCACTAGTTACAAATGAAAGACCAATTGGAAACGTACACGCACACACAGACACACCAATGACTTTATAACCAACGGGAAGTATGCATAACGATGACTGGTTTTGAAATACATGAACATTTCCTCTCACTGAGAGAGAGAGAGAGAGAGAGAGAGAGAGAGAGAGAGAGAGAGAGAGAGAGAGAGGAAACCCATAATAAGATTGTATACATGTTACGCTCGTTTTGCCAAAACGGCTTTCACAAGATTGTGGTTTGCGATCAAATTCCTCTTTATTTCCTGGTAATTTGAAATCTATCGAAACCGCAGTTGAAGCAGGACCAGAAAGGGTCAAATATTGAATATAAAACTTGACCATGTGACAAAACACTAAAAAAAAAAAAAAAATTTTTTTGCAAGTCATTTGAAAACGGAATTGTATCAAGGTTTCAGGTGAACCGCTTCGAGGGAGAGTCCGATGCAAACAGCAGCGTTGCCAACGTTTCTTCATCCTAGACTCTCTCTGGAAGAAGGATGAGATCCTTCAGGAACAGACTTCCTGGAAATAGGATACGCTATATTTGAGATAATCCTTTCAAGTATTCTCTACATTGTGTCATGGTTTTGTTTTCAGCAAAGCCCTGATTTGTTTTATACCTGAAGAATTAGACTTTCGTTTTATTTTTGCACAAGCGTCGATACGGTTCACTAAAATACCTGTCATATTTCGTGCTCACTGTACTTTTTGTAAATACTGACGATTTTTCTTATATTGCTGATAACCTAACGCTCATTAATTATGAATACTCTTTATTTTCTCATTTAAAATCCACATAGGCCTAGGTGATGTTTTAGGTGCGACATGAGAGGTTATTATAGAAAGTTGTTGAAGGCTGAAATAATGATGCTTGGAAGTTATATGGAGA
Organism: Macrobrachium rosenbergii; assembly: GCA_039081455.1. Classification (NCBI taxonomy): domain Eukaryota; kingdom Metazoa; phylum Arthropoda; class Malacostraca; order Decapoda; family Palaemonidae; genus Macrobrachium; species Macrobrachium rosenbergii. Next base: position 99,239 of record JANJGK010002723.1, on the reverse strand, counting down.
CAAAAAAGGAACTTTAATACTCTCTCTCTCTCTCTCTCTCTCTCTCTCTCTCTCTCTCTCTGTAGCAAAGGCTGTATATTTAAGACTATTGATATGGAAATAGAGCAGTTGAATTGTCAAAGGAACTTCTTGCTTGCTGATTTTCCTCTTATCTTTAATGAATAGTTTATTTACTGTTTATTATTTATTTATTTATTTATTTATTTGTTTTTTTGTTTATTCATTTACTTATTTATTTATTGTAAAGCCACTTGTTCGTGTAACAAGTCAAAGGTGAGTTCAGTGGGAGGCGTAGACGAACATAAAGGCGAGAGAGAGAGAGAGAGAGAGAGAGAGAGAGAGAGAGAGAGAGAGAGAGAGAGAGAGAGAGAGAGAGAGAGAGAGAGACCCAACCGCCAGGTCGTTTGTTCAAATTGGCAAAATTCCTGTTTTAGAGTTGTAAGGGTTTATTTATCAATATTTATCGGGTGCATTCCTTGGGTAATAAATAAGCATAGAAGGGTATAAGTAGTAAAAGACTTTGTTTCATTAAGTCTTTATTTGGTAAAGGTAATTCATTTGTTTTCCTAAACAAGTAACTATTTTTATTTTCTAATTTGAAGTCCGATAGGCCTAGGTGACATTTGGGCTGCGAAATTAAAATAAAAAGCAAAACAGTTAATTCACAATATTGTAAAAGCCTCTCTCTCTCTCTCTCTCTCTCTCTCTCTCTCTCTCTCTCTCTCTCTCTCTCTCTCTCTCTCGCGGAAGACTCAGTTGGGTGAATTTCGAAACACAAAGGTCCACACCAGTCCTTATATTTTGAGCAATGTGCTACTCCAGGGCGCTTCTAGGCCAATGTACTATCCCGGGGCGCTTCTAGGCCTAATGTAGGCCTATTAACTAACCCGGTAGTTCCCTCCCGGTTCCCTGTCCAATTTTCTTATTCCCACCTGGGCTAGATAAAGACTCTTGGATGCCTAACCCTCGGGTCTGTACAGATATTGACGAACGAAAGTATGCAGGTTAGTGAGAAGTTGAAGCGTCTAGGGAAGAACACGTGAAAAATATTGGAACAGCCCCAAAAAAGTTGTAGGAAATTTTGCATTTTCTTTTACAAAACTGAATTCAGTTCTTCTACATGCTTAGGTGAATATAAAGAAATTATGTATATGTACATATACATATATATGTTATATATATATATATATATATATATATATATATATATATATATATATATATATATATATATATATATATATATATATATATATATTCTGTATATATTTATGCCCTTCTTTTTCTAAACCAAAACTGGCCTGTCGTGGCGTTGTATAAATTTGTTATAAAATTCATTTAAAAAACTTTAGAAAAATGGCTTCCATATTTCATTGGAAGAACTAATCTTTTGTGAAGGCTTCCGTGATAAATGATGATACGAAAAGGGATCACTTGTTATTTGAATGGTCATTATAATCTCATTAGATGTCACGTGGAATAGTTTAGTTTAGTTTAGATTTCCAGATTGTTAAATTTTGCACGAAGAAAAAGAGAGAGAGAGAGAGAGAGAGAGAGAGAGAGAGAGAGAGAGAGAGAGAGAGAGAGAGAGAGAGAGAGAGAGAGAGGGAGAGAATTAGTTCTTTTATGAGTTCTTTTATTTTCTGGTCCTTTTGAGAGGGATTTTTCGGGCAGTGGGACAGGACAGGAATCTATCCTCCAATCAGAGAGGATCAATTTTTGTTTCCGAGTTTTATTCCCTAGATTTTTTTATTCCATTTTTTTTTTAGGGACGTGATAATTCTCTCTCTCTCTCTCTCTCTTTGTGCTAGACAAATTTTGTTTAAAGTGTTAAATTTAAATTTTTTTTACGAACGTGATATTCCTCTCTCTCTCTCTCTCTCTCTCTCTCTCTCTCTCTCTCTCTCTCTCTCTCTCTCTCTCTCTCTCTCTCTCTTTCTCTTTAACCTAGGAATTGCCTTATTCTTTTGCAATTCATTAATCCTGTCTCTGTGTCTAATATATATTAAAATCTTTAATTTTACTCTCTCTCTCTCTCTCTCTCTCTCTCTCTCTCTCTCTCTCTCTCTCTCTCTCTCGAAGTGAAAAGCACAAACCGATAAGATATATTTAATCCTAAGTGTCACTTCAGTATCAAATATTCACTTCGTAAAAGCAATTTATAAAGTAAAAGATTTTTATGTATGTCTCAAAACTCGTTATGTATATTTCAAAATATTCTTGATGTAATAAAGCTGGCTTTACTGCAGCACGGCTCTTGCTCCTGAAGTAGTCCTTAACATTTGAAATCACTGTCCTTTTCTCTAATTTAATATAATTTTCTCTTGAATGCTTATTAATAAGAATGATATATTACAAACTTCTGTAAATTGCAGTTCACTCATTGTAAATGCACGCAGTTCTTGTATTAAATTAATCATTTTAATGTAAATTTAACTTTATATAATGTACATTAATAATTATTTTACCATCATCTGTAAATTATAGTTCCCTCATTGTAAATGCACATTGTACTTGTTGTAAATAATTATAATGAAAATTGAATGATATAATGTAGAACACAATTTTTCCATCACGCCAATGTTTATAAAGTACTCATTATGTTTAACGTGGATCTAACTGGCATCAGTGTCCTTTACTGTGTTAAATTAGACATGGGATGTGTGGAGGTGACGTCTAAACAGTCCTTTAGTAATGAGTCTTTAGTCTCAGCCTCTTTAACAATGGCTACGAATTACTTATAAGAACGAGGCTCTCTTGCTGAATGATAGGCTTTAGACAGCGTTAGATTTGACAGCATTTACATGTGAACTAAGTAGTGTAATGAATCAGGCAGAGAATGGGATGCTGGTTTACCCCTGATGTTATTTGAAGTTAGGAATGCTTATCAAGAAAGTATGGGATGTTCACCAAATGAAATGATTTTTGGTCGAGACATTAGAGGTCCATTGAAGATTCTTGCAGAGAATTGGGAAGAAAATCAAGAGGAAATCCAAGGAGAATATGTGAAGAACTTGAGGAAAAGGTTAAGAGAAATTAGAAAATTCTCTTTAGAAAATTTGAAAATAAGTCAAGAGAAAATGAAAAGAAAATATGATGCTAAGACTAAGCTAAGAAATTTTAATATTGGACAGCAAGTTTTAGTGTTCTTACCAGTGAAAAGATTTCCCCTTACCAATAAGTTTCAAGGTCCTTGTAGATAATAGAGAAGTTAAGTAATCGAACTTATGTGATTGAAACACCAGGAAGAAGGAAACGACAGAGGAAGATACATGTGAATCTTTTGAAACCTTACTTCTCAGAGACTAAAACTGAAACAGTGTCAATAACACAGACAACTTCATCTACAGAGGACGATGATGGCTACGAAATGGGAGCTGAAAAAAAGATGAACAATTCTTCAATATTAGAAAATTTGGAAGATAAACTAAAACATCTGAGTGTTGAGCAAAGTAGTGAATTAAGTGAAGTGATTCAATGTTCCCCTGAAATTTTTGCAGATGTACCTAGGCGTACCAATCTGACAAAGCATGAGATAAAGATCAAAGAAGATGGAAAACCTTTTAAAATGAGAGCTTATCGCCTATCACCTTTTCATCGAGATGTTTTGAAGAAAGCAGTTGAATATTTGTTGCAGCATGGATTAGCAGAACCCAGTTCAAGTCATTATAGTTCTCCTTGTGTGTTAGTGAAGAAACCAGATGGCTCATTTAGGATGTGTACTGATTATAGGAAACTGAATTCCATCAGTGTGGCTGACAATTATCCCTTGCCTCTTATTGATCAATTACTTGATAACACTGGGCAAGTCAAATTTGTTTCCAAGATAGACTTGTTGAAAGGATATTATCAAATTCCCTTAGATGAGAATGCTAAGTTGCTGTCAGCTTTCATTACTCCTTTTGGACTGTATCAATACACTGTTTTGCCGTTTGGTCTGATGAATGCACCTGCAACATTCCAGCGAGTGATGGATCAACTACTAGGATCAATAGAAGGAGTGGATGTATACCTTGATGACATTGTTATTTATTCTAATATATGGGAAGAACATCTGAAGATATTAAGGAAAGTGTTTAAGAAACTACGGGAAGCAGGACTAACAATCAACTTACAAAAAACTGAGTTTGGAAAGGCAACTGTACAGTATCTAGGATTTGAAGTTGGAAAAGGCCTTCTCGCTCCTATTGACGCTAATGTAGAAGGTATCCGTAAGGCTACCCCTCCTGCTACGAGGAAACAGCTACAAAGATTTTTGGGTATGGCTGGATTTTATCGCCGATTCTGTCCAAATTTCTCAGCCGTAGTAGCTCCCTTAACTGACTTAACCAGTTCTAAAAGAAAGTTTGTTTGGACTCCAGAATGTCAAAAATCATTTGAGAAGGTTAAAGCCATATTAACTTCAAGACCAGTGCTTCAAGCTCCAGACTTCAATAAAAAGTTTGTGATACAAGTTGATGCATCCGACTGTGGAATTGGAGCTGTTCTACTTCAAGAAGATGACAACAGAATCTTCCATCCAGTATGTTTCATGTCTTCAAAGTTGAAAAAGCACCAGAAAACTTACTCAACAATCGAAAAAGAAACATTAGCATTAATCACAGCATTGAAAAAGTTTGAAGTGTATGTGAACCGACCTAGGAATGAAGAAATTTTAGTGTTGTCGGATCACAACCCAATCTCATTCATCAATAAGATGAAAAATAATAATATGAGACTGAGCAGGTGGTCTTTATGCCTGTAACCATATAATGTAAGCGTTAAACACATTTCAGGAAAAGATAATATCACAGCAGATTATTTATCCCGTTGTGAATCGTTGGATTCAAACCCGGGGTAAGTAATCTTCTGGGGGGAGGAATTTCATGATGTTGCCTTGTAATATGTATATCCTCCTATAATTTTGACATATTTACTTTTTTTTCATGTGTTATGTGTAATGATAATGGTTATTGAAGTATCATATTTAGTTTGGCATCAGATCTCAAAAGAACTAATAATTAAGTAACTTAATAGCGTAATTTAGAATTGATAATACAGTTTTAATAGTAACGTAGTTTAGAATGAATAATATCTTTCTTGATAAAAGCGTAGTATATGAACATGTGTGTGTCCAGCAAAGACTTGTTTCATTTCAATTGTCATCAGTTGAGATAAGAGAGGATGCTTTGTTTTGGGTCATGATGACAGGTTTCATGCCGATTCATCCCATACGGGCTCAAGACGAGTGATATCATGTTATTACATGCGTTGTTCGAGTCACGTACGCCACTTTGAGAGAAAAAATATGTGTCTTGATCAGTTACCCCATGTTTTGTAAGATTGCGTTCAAAACGTTTTGCTGGGATGACGTAACTTTCTTTCTAGAAGTTTCTCCATGGTATCTCGCACCCAAATGCTTTAATGACGTCACCTCCCTGCTTATAGAACTTTTGTATCTCATACCCAAAACGCTTTAATGACATCATGTAATTGTTTCACGTATTACTGGAATTCTAAAATCTGTTTCATTCTGATTTCTGAGACCAGTTGATTTGGTTCCCTCTCTCTATCTCTCGTTCTTAGAAAGAGATTACTTTTAACGTAGTGTTTTGTGGTCACATATTAGCATTAACGTTTGAGATCTGAATTTAGTAAAGTTATTTAGTTTGTAACGGCGCCTGATAAAAAGTGTGTATTGTGGTAACGCAGCTGCAGCAAGTGATTTACAGAGGTTTTCACAAGTTTGTGTAAGGTAACGTGAATTTTACTTATTAATACCATGGTATGATAAGTTAGGAAATTTTTACCGAGTGAAATCATTATTGATAAATCTTATGTGTATTTTTATGTGTTTTCTATTTACAATCTTTATATTTTCACATTTTTTATGTTTGTGACGTAACATTTATTTACGTAGCATTTTAAATATTTTTTGGTAACTTAACATGGCATACTTGATTTTATATTTCATTTGTTAAGATTTTCTTTTTAAATCTTGAGTAATTCTTGATAGTTTAAATTTTGCTTGATTAATTTCAATTCCTGATAAAGTTTTTGTGAGTTAGTTTTGTTTCATGATTTAATTCAAGAATTAATTAAGTGTTGTGTTATTTTCAAGTAATGGTAAATTTTTCAGATTGTGAATTCTGATTAATTGTGAATTCTAATTATAAACTTTGAATTTAAAAATAAATTTTGTATTTAATGTTTTTAGAAAAACAGTGTTTCATTTACTGACCATCAGTGAATAGGATTGATTGTGTGTGCATAAGGCAAAGTGATAAACATGTTTTGTTCTTTTAGTTTTGCTAAAGTGAATTAAGACCAGGGAAACAGAGTTTTTTGATGGAGTGATGCCCTTCTACTCTAGAATATTTCTAGTTTAATTTTTGATACCTCACACATATTCTGATAGACTTAGTTTGATTTTTCAAGTGACTGATAAATAAGTTTTTTCTTAAGGGATCACTGTTACCTTTAGAGTACTCAGTCGTAATAATTAATGTTATGAGAGTTCAGGTATCTGGCTGAAGTGAGGTATATTTTTGAATCTTGAGATTAGTTGTGTAATAACCAGGTACTTGATACGCATCATGACAATATATATATATATATATATATATATATATATATATATATAATATATATATATATATATATATATATATATATATATATATATATATATATATATAATATATATATATATATATATATATATATATATATATATATATATATATATATATATATATATATATATATGTATATATACACATGCATACGTGTGTGTCTCTTAGCATACCGGCGCTAACCTATTTCAGGTGCCAAAATGCACAATGAGAAGAAGCCCCACCATGTCATTCACAGAGGGCAAACTGGTGTCGCAGCATGAAGGTTACTGACGCCGTAAAGAAACGGAATTAAACTGAGCTCCTATCTATACAAGCAAACCTCTCTCTCTCTCGTAAGCCATCCAAATCTCTTTCCCATCACAGACAAATAAAATCACGCAGCATAAAACCTGAGGTCCCACATTTCCATAGGCAGCTATTAGGCAAGAGCCCGTGGTGATACGAGGCCAGTTTAATCCAAACCAGCCACCAACCGAGAATCCCCAGTCCGGCATCTGGACGATTAACATATGACAGTAGGCCTCCCTAATCAGATTTCGAATATGAAGCGGAGAGGGACTACTGCAGAAGTGGCCCTCAAAGGCCTCCTGTACCCCCACCCACCCGCCCACCCACTGGAACAATCAATGACAGGGTCACGCCCACCTCTAGATATAGACCCACGAAGGCTCTCCCTACTGTCACCAGGAAACGAAAGACAGAACAGTGGAAGAAGGATGGAAATAAAATGACCCAAAGACCCAGGGAATAGAAGACTGTAGCTACACACACACTTGCACTCAGTATGAACAAACACACACACACGCCCACATTACACAGAATGCAGGCGTTAATGAATAGCATAAACTGGACGAAAACGCCCTATTCTTGCACAACAATGATCGACCCAAGAATTTCTTCTGTCAACTTGATCAAAGCTGGAACGAGAATGTGGATGATTCCTCAACCCACAGCCAGGAAGGGAGGAAGGAAGGTCACCACTTCACCAAAGGCAACGGGAAGGCCGACACGGTAACCAGTTAAGAGGGAAATTAAAAATGACTTTATACAAAATGCGTTGTATACAATTAGTAAAGCGATGACACAACAGTTTCACAAGAGGCAAACTGCTCATATTTGGCCAAACTTGCCACTAAAGGAACACCTGACGTCACTATTTCAACTGACATCATCACCACTCAGCCACAACAGAGCACCAGACAACGACAGCCAGTTTTCTTCAACATCACAGACTTCAATAACCGGATAACAGATGATAATTACGAATGAATTGGCAACTGATGCCAACATAAAAAGCAGGAGTTGTTCTGAATACATTAAACGAAGTAACCGTCTTCAAAATATTCTTGAACTCCTGAGATGTGCCTGAGAAGAACATCAGTGTGATCAACGTTTATTGCAATGCCAGAACAACTGCAACAAACACTGCACTCGTTGCCATGACAACAGCCTCTTCCGAGTGATGGCTTAGTCGAAGCTATCAGCTACGACAAGTTATCACACAAATGAGAGCATTAATGGAAAAACTAAACATCCCGTGAAATTTGACGAAGCTCTCTATCTTAACAGACTGTCGGTCTGGTCTGGTTGACATCCACTGTTATGGACGATAGCTAAAGGTTCAATAAAAAGAATTTGCCAACTGGGTAGGCTACAACGTCTGGGCTGGTCTGTGGACGATACAGACAGCGGGAAGGGTAAGGATTAACAGAAATATGAACAACCTAAACAGGAAACTTGAATTGTATTACAAACTATATGCCCAAAACCTGAGAGAGAGAGAGAGAGAGAGAGAGAGAGAGAGAGAGAGAGAGAGAGAGAGAGAGAGAAACGGTTGGAGAGGGAATCTCATGTGAAACATGAAAATGCGGTCAGATATTAATTTCTTTGTACTCCAAATTTCCCTTAAAATGTTTTATTAAACACTATGAAGAACTCAACACCTTTCTTGACAACCTCGGACCCCATAAGACCCCCAATGCAAAAGCAATCTAAATGTCTCCTCTCTTTCTATAATCATCTCAGATGATGGACAGCCAATGACAAATTACAATATTTGTGCAAAAACTCAATGGAATCCATTTGGGTCTTAATATGTCTGACGGGGTCCACTGAAGACGCCAAGTGAATGATAATTTTGATGCCAGTTTGAATGATGATTTTGACACCCATTTGAAGGATAATTTTGATACTAACTGAATGATGATTTGACACCAATTAAATGATAATTTAGATGCCAATTGAATGAAAATTTTGACACCAATCCGAATGATGATTTTGACACCAATAAGATTTACTTTGAACGTCAACTCCTGGTTGCTGGGCGTTTCAGTAATTGTAAACAAACATTTAAGGACGAAAATTCATGTAATATACTCTGTACAAACATTGGGCACTAGGGACTCTCTGCCAGAAGTTTCATATTGGTTTTAATTTCACAGAGTATTCAGACAGTAACTTCAGTATCTGTAGGACTTGAATGATATTGTGGAGCCTCACAGCTACAGAATGGAGGCGGCATGTACAGTACTGTACAGAACTCAGGGGAAAGGGGTTGGGATTGGGAGGCTGTACTGGATCCACACGCAAGCATCGTTTTTGTGATATTTGTTCGTAAATCAATACGGATACTTTAACATTGACTTTTAACTACAGAATATGTCCAGTAGCTGTTTAGTGGATTTACTATGTACTGTATCAAGTTCCACTTATTAATTTTTATGAAGTAATTTAACAGCCGTGACTGTACATAAAATGACATCAAATGGCGGTGGTACTTAAACAAGAATGTGTTTTCCCGTCAGCTGTCAAGAATACTAAGAATACCCCGCATGAAAAACTTGAATAGTCTCTATTCTTCCTTCTTGAGAAATAATTTATATATATATATATATATATATATATATATATATATATATATATATATATATATATATATATTTAATACGTGGAAGATCAATTTTACAAGACGTTGCCCCCATCTATACAGGGTGTTCCAGGGCGCCGATGTGGTGACTTTACAGATTAAGTGATTTCAATTTATCAAATATAAGAACAGAAAACCATTAAACACAAACAAGATACTTGAAGAGCATTTTACACAATGAAATGATTAATTTATCAGGCCGTCAGTCTATAGTGGACGTTTTAATCTCTATTTCAACGACGGTCGAAAAAGCAATATCAGTTTTCATCATCTGAGACCCGACTGTCGGGAACGCAAGTCTACTTTTCTCCATTATCGAACACACAGTCGGGGAATCACTCCAGCCATGCCATCAACTGATATCTCATAGCAAGCACTACTTGTTGGACTAAACGAGGACCTATGAAAGTTCTGTCAAGCTACAAACTTAAACCCGGGGTTTTCATCCTACTGCCTAGGCACTGTGATCGCCCTCTTTCACAAATTATTATTATTCCATAAATCACTCATCATTTTACTATAAGCAATATTACTGGAACTCCTCGAGTCCAGTTTCTCTACTGGAAACGGTCGGCCGTGTAACCATTTCTCTGGGCAGTTTTCAACTTGAGGACGAAACACTTCCGTAACTTTATCATTCTAGATAGAAACCAGTGACCTCTTAACCACAACAAAACCCTACCTATGCACAACAGCGTCCCAGACATGTGGAAAAATCTTTCGGATATTGTTGAGAATCCCTTGACGGCCGAACCACAGTCATAACACTGCACTGCCTTTTCCACTCTTCCTAAGTTCCGGCTGTCTGTAACACCCCCTGGAGTCTGGACCAATAAGAACCGTCCGTGATCTTCCTTTTCGAACAAATGAGGAGGAGGAACCGACCTCTGATTGGCTGAATAACAGAGGCTTTTTTCCAGCTGACGCTAGACATTACTGGGGAGCACCGTAACGTGAAAATCGCGTGAAAAATCAATGCACTGGACCCTCAACATAGAGGCTGATAAAAGACGTTTCATTTCATATCTGATGCTTGACTGAACAGGTAGCTCTTCAAGTGAAGATGGGCAGTTTGACCTGGAAAGTGCGTTGGTGCACCTCAGGCAAGGAACCAGTGCGAAAGGCCACGACACAGATGCCATGGATTAACTTAACGATGTATTCCCATGCAGACAAAACTATTTTAAACGCAGTCTTTATTAGTCAGGGAAGGCCACAAATACGATGATATGTAGCAGACAAAAAAAAAAAAAAAAAAATCAGTTTTAATTCCCTTGACCTGGGTTACCTGCTGTATCTGAACGGCCATAGGAGCCACCAACATTTTTGGCAATCAAACTGAGATGGTAAATGATCGTCTCCCAGAGGCGAAGCCAGTTTGACGAATGTGTACCATCAACTGTCAAACCACACCAAATACAGTCGTAACGACCAACTATAGGTGAGGCACTGAACTGCCTCTTAGGAAAAGCCTGGAAACAATACAGGTCAAATCACGAGTTTTCCTGCTGTCAATAACTGAACTAAATTCTGCTTTCTCATCAGACATGCCCTGTGCAAGAGTTCAGTGTCACTGAAAAACTTTCATTCTAAACGTCATTTCTCAGCCAAAAACGTTTCAATTAACAGCGTTACACAGTGCGCACGCACGCTATAATCCAGCTTCTTTTCCCATAAGTATGTCTCTCTCTCTCTCTCTCTCTCTCTCTCTCTCTCTCTCTCTCTCTCTCTCTCTCTCTCTCAACAAACACTGCTTCTCCTGAGAGTAATGTGCTGTTTACATTAAAGACTTTGTGCTGTCTCCAATTTGCAGCTGTTTCGTATTTTGGAGGCAAAATATGAAACAGCTGCAAACTGGAGGAAGCACAAAAATGCTGCTAAATTTAAACAAGTTGCATTGCGCCATACACAGCCAAAGAGCGCACTCCTGTGACCAGGTTTATTGCAGCCCCTGGTTAGGCGTCTGTACGTAGGACCCCTAAAGAGACTGTGAAGACTCCTCAACAGAAAAGCACAACTGGGGTTTGGCTTCGTGCCTTTGATTGTAATATATGTGCTTGTATTTACTGAATCATTAATTACTGTGCAAGTTATGTCAAATGAGTATACCCTGGGCAGGTTACGCAGTATCAAAATGGTCTAGAAGCGAACGAGAAAAAACTTCCCACAGAGGATTAGTTGGCGCCACCAGATACATCTCTAATAAATATATACATACATACATATGCATATATATATATATATATATATATATATATATATATATTATATATGTACATATACATATATATATATATACATATATATACATATATATACACACACACACACACACATATATATATATATATATATATATATATATATATATATATATATATATATATACAGTATATATATATATATATATATATATATATATATATATATATATATATATATATACATACACACACACACGCGCACACATACATTAGTTCAGTCTTACTCAGGTATATACAAGCAACTCCAAAGTAATATGGAATGCCAAGAAAAATATATTTTTCTCTAGACATTACATATTACTGTGGAATTTTCACTTTATATGTATATTGAAGAGAGAGAGAGAGAGAGAGAGCGGGGGCGGTAGGTAGTGTAAGCACTGAGGAAGCTCGTTCAAAAGCAAGGGAGAAGACTGCACAAGGGATAAGACCCAGAACTGGCACAAGGCCACCGAACTCACCCAAAGCAGCAGCCATCCATTCAGTCTCTCAAATCAAGGTGCAGCTTCAGGCCAAAGCCCCAACAGGACTCAAACACTGGTCAATGCTTTTGAAAGAGGCCAAGAGAAGACGCCACAAAAATGAGCCCAGCTTAACACAGCTTCCACCTCGAGTGAAAAGCCTCCTGTCACAGGCTGCGATGGGAACAGGAACCGAGCTCCTTCCTTCCTATCTCGGGATTGACTGGTGAAGCCTCAGCGTGTCACCATCATCAGTCTTACTCAGGTTCTCAGTACCACGATCATTCAGCACTGAATAATTCCTTTTTGGTCAATAAACGAAGCAAATTAAAACTTTATACTCAGCTTCAACACTATTATATTACTACCTCCTTTTAAAAGGTGTTATGCAGCATCACTGCCTCACCAACTATATAACCACCTCATAAGATATAATTATCACCCTCATTCTGTTTTTAAACATTTACCTAAACTGAACAGAACTTGTCGAAGAATTTTGTTTGAAATTCCTGCCTGAAACCCAAAATGTCCGGTGGGCATTTGCCAACGATCTTTTAGCGTGAGTGGCCGCATCAATGTGATTTACCTCGACTAAAGAATGGCCTGATAATATGAGCAATGACTTCTGTGAGAGGTCAAGTTGTCCTCTGTCAATAGAAGTACTACGTAGTATAACAATCAAAATCATGTCATTGTCACTTCTACACCATTATTAGACGTTCCCTTTCATGATTTCCATTTTTTTTCAGAATCAAACTTACTTCTCGCCTTCATCAAAATAGTAATAGTGGACCCTCTTGCCAAAAATGATGTCAGATAAAGAATCCTATAGATAACAAGTGAGCCTGGGAGAAACACTGCAATATTATGATTGTCACTCAATACATCCAAAGCACAATTCCCCAGTTGTAAAAAAAATGACTAAAACCAGCATTCTAAGACAAACTAAGGCAATGGCAAGGTACATACTAAGCAAGCTTTATTTACGAATGATCCGAGGTACCATCGTTAACATAATTCTATGAACATTGCGAGACACTATACTGGGTAGCAATGAGAGTGAAGGGACTATCTCAACGATTTCCAATACTGGTCAATTGAGCAATGACTCTATATCATTCCTCTGACCTGAAAGATGTCGCCAAGATAGGTCTAATGCTCTTTATAATATAATGATTGGTTGTCCACATTCTTCAGTGTGAAGCAACAAATTCTTTTTGTAACGATAACAGCCTCCAGGGCTAAATCCCTGGGTATGATTGGCTACCCGCCCACTCCGTCAGTAAACAAAATATTTCTCTCCCACTGCGTGAATTCTGTCAATCTATTTATGTCTTAAGGTTCCTATTTCTATATAAGAACTGTATATTAAACCTTCAGTAAGGTCAGTGTTTATGGCAAAAAAGACTGATGCATATTTTACTAAACGCAAGTATTTTTTGCACTCGTCTCCAAACCTGAGCGATCGACAGGATTTTTTTTTTTTTTATTTTCTAACTAAAAAAAAAAAAAAAAAAAAAAAAACGTAAATTTAGCGAGTTCAAGTGTCGACTGCTGCCCTGCCATGAATGTCGAGCAGCTTTCTCCTCGATGTCAGTTTACATATTTTGATGTTAAAAGTAGTTCCTGGTTCCTCCTCCTCCTCTAAACTGTAGTCGCCTCAGTACATCTGTCAAGACGATTCGATACAACCCAGTTCGTTTCCACTTGAACAATTGAAACCCCAACTGGCATTATTTTCTTCAAACATTTACGAGTTTTTTTATATATAAAAATTGTCATATTTGCGTCGATCAAGACGCACAAAAATTTATCCCCACCTAAACTGAAGTCTACCTAACATGTATCAATTACGTTTTACAAATAAACCTGACGTCAAATTTACTACTTCTACTAATTAATTACTAATTTTATCACTTTTTTTGCTCATGATAGTTTCGTGATTCTAATTTACTAACAGTATCTTAACCTACCGTGATTTTCTCAAATCTAAATTTCTGAGTCTGAAGTTCATTTACCGATTTCGCATTAAAATTTACTACAGTAAAAAAAAAAGGCCAATGGTTCCTAAAGACGGACTGGAGACAATGTTTACTCCAGAGCTGAATGTCGCACTAACAACTCAAGAAGATTTCAGAACAATACATTTGCCATACTGGAATGGAATATAATACACTGTACAATAGACCAGTGTTTAGCGTCGGTAATCACATCTATTATTTTTTTCTGTCTTATTCAGTAATCTAATAAAAAAAAAAAAAACTAGTGAGCTGTATAGAACTGTCTTGAGGGATGTACTGACCCGACTTGAATCGAAATGGTCGCAGTTGTTGAAATGAAACCTCGTCTGGGAAAAATATTCTACATTAGTTGGTTATTAGGAAAAAGTTTGATGCACATGAAGTTGCAAAAGAATTGTACCACAGAGTAATTCCTCAAGTTCTGAGCTCTGGGGCATTGTCGGCCACTCAATTTCTCTCTTCATAACACGTGACAGAAATGTTGAAGTGCACTGCTTAATTGCTCTGTTAGCAGTTCATGATATTAAACAAACGCGGCTGACAATTTCTAAAAGAACGGCAAGTATTTACTTTGCTTGGCAGTCAAAGACAGGCTCCTCCGGCTCCTCCTCCTCGCGACTCCATAGACTAGACAAGTTCTTTACTGATCAGCATACAGACAGACGCTTGTCTATTCAGCCACCAGCGGAAAGAATTGATCGAACCTCATAAGCATCAAACCTGAATGTTACCTTTCACTTAAAACTATACAACTTTGCTGGTAACCTAAGTTCAGGTATATTTCAGTCCACGCTTCACTCATTCTAATAAAAAAAAAAAAGGGGGGGGGGGCCGCTGAACGTCAGTCCAGTCATTTAAAACTGGAAAGCACTTTCACAGCTGATATGACACATGCTGGAAACCACTTTAAGTTTCAAGACTTTGCTGGGGTGACTGAATTCTCCTTTTAAAACAATTATCTCCTCTCAACACGGGAATTGCAGGACCATGACTTTATTGACCTCCTAACTTCTTAAAGCATATATCACCTCGATTCGGCTTTGGTCATGTACGTAAACCGAGCAGATGTCCACGCACTTTCTTAGAAATACTACCTGTCTTTGACTCAAAATGTTGGGTGTGTTTTTACCAATCATCCTTTACCCTGAATTCCACCAACAATATGCTTTACTCGGGGACATAACTAAATCCAAGACACAGGCAAGAGTCACTCTTGTCTTGTCTTGTGTACATCTGCATGTCCAGTTGATGGCATTCAATATTTTCTGAAGTAAACTCCCACTTTGGCCCTGCTCAAAATGACAGACTGCTCCTTCCAGCCTCAAATGAACTGCCATGCCAGATGTTTCACCATAGGAGGCCACTGGGGCTTAGGGTCTGGTATTCTGAATGCAGGCTGCGTCGGCTAAAACTCTGGCTCTGTCGATCATGAATCCTTCTTGTCTGAGTGTTGAGATAGCGGACATTAGACAACCATTATAGTGCACTCTTATGATTCTTCGGATGCCTGCAGGCATGAGTATGTGGACAAATAAATACGTAAGTCCTTTATCTGTCACCATACCACCGAAGGTGGTATGGTGACAGTTAAGGAGGACTACTTTTAACAACAGGTAAAGCTTGCACAATACACACCACTCTCCAGACGCGCAATCATGGCTAACTTTAATCTTAAATAAAATTGAAACTACTGAGGAGGCTAGAGGGCTGCAACTTGGTCTGGTTGGAAGGTGGGTGCTCGACATATCAATTTGCAGCCCTCTAACCTTCTTAGTAGTTTTAAAGATCTGAGGGCGGTCAGAGAAAGTGCAGACAGAAAAAGTCCGGTCAGAAAAAAGACAGAATAAAGTGCAGACAGAAAAAGTGCAGACAGCAAAAAGTGCAGACAGAAAGTGCTGACAGGATAAAGCACGGTCAGATAAAGTGCGGACATAAAACGTGCGAACAGAAAAAAGCGCGGACATAATAAAGTGCGGACAGAAAAAAGTGTGGACAGAATAAAGTGCAGTCAGAAAAAAGTGCAGGCAGAAGTGCGGACAGGATAAAGCACTGTCAGAAAAAAGTGTGGTAAAAAAAAGTGTGGACATTAAAAAATGCAAACAAAAAAAGCACGGACATAATAAAGTGCAGACAGAAAAAGTGCAGACAGAAAAAAGTGCAGGCAGAAAAAGTGCAGACAGAAAAAAGTGTGGGCAGAATCAAGTGCGGACAAAAAAATTGCAGGCAGAAAAAGTGCGGCCAGAAAAGGTGTGGATAGAATAAAGTGTGGACAGAAAAAGTGCAGACAGAAAAAAGTGCGGACAGAAAAAAGTGCGGACAGAAAAAGGCTGACAGAAAAAAGTGTGGACGAATGAAATGTGGACAGAGTAAACTGCTGTCAGAATGAAGTGCGGACAGAAAGTGCAAACAGAAAAAAGTGCAAACAGAAAAAGTGCAGACAGAAAAGTGTGGACAGAAAACGTGCGGTCAGAATAAAGTACAGACAGAAAAAGTGCTGAAAGGATAAAGTGCGGACAGGAAAAAGTGCAGAGAAAAAAGTGTGGGCAGAAAAAAATGTAGACAGAAAATGTGCGGTCAGAATAAAGTACAGACAGAAAAAAGTGCAGACAGAAAAAAATTGTGGTCAGAAAAAGTGCAGACAGCAAAAGTGCGGACGAACAGACAAATCCGCCACAATAGTTCCTTTGACAGAAAACGAAAAGAGACTGGAATGACGTAGTCTCAGGAATGCGTCAGCGATCCCTGAAACTATCATCCCTCGCCCTTCAAACTAACAAAGAAAGTCCGCTGGATGCCGGTCTTTAAAAGGCCTTATACGCAATCAGCTTCAGCTCAAATTTTAACCTACCAAGTACGTACAACAAGCAGGGGCGTCATTGGGGGGGGGGGTGTCAACTGCCCCCTCAAGACTCAACTTGCCCCCTCACCCCTAAGCCCCAAGAAGTAACAGCATGTTTTCTTTTTAAATGTGCAATCATAAATATATAAAATTTCTCAGAAATATTGTTTCTTGACCTCTGTCTGTCTACTAGCTACCAGTGATGATGAGATAAAACATATAGTAGTGGGAGAATATAATTTTTGCTGAAATACCTTGCTCATGTGGCTTCAAAAACACATGAAACAGCTTAAAAAAAAAAAACTCAGCTGATTAGGCTCGCTTCGCTGGCCAAACCGTCTTTGCCCCCCCCCCCCCCCCCCACCAACAAAAATCTGAAATGACACCCCTGACAACAAGAGAGAGAGAGAGAGAGAGAGAGAGAGAGAGAGAGAGAGAGAGAGAGAGAGAGAGAGAGGGAGAATTTACAAGTCTTCTAACTACGAGAGAGAGAGAGAGAGAGAGAGAGAGAGAGAGAGAGAGAGAGAGAGAGAGAGAGAGAGAGAGTAAAATTATAATAAAGAGCCCCAACATTTTCCAGTTTCGAAGCTGGAGTGCCGCGGTCTGATCACCTTAAATTAATAAATATAAAAACACATTTTAATATTATACATTCTATAAACCCCCACCGCCCCCCAAAGTGGGCATAAAAACAGCACCCCCTATTTACAGTTATCACAGTGTGATTATCAAGTTACTGAAAACTCCTTCACTTGTCATTTACATCATGAACGTCATCAACTGACCTTCCTTTTGAATAAACATCCATAGGCAAAATTCCACAACATTATTCTTGACAGATGCTTCACTGCAATAACAATCGCAAAATATACCTCCTTGTTCATTACCAAACACTATATATTATAAAAGTCACAGTGCGGCCATTTTTGACTGCGGCCAGATATAGAGAATTCTTCCTAGATGATAATATCACAGTCACCACAAGAACTTCAGACCATATACGAGATTCAGTCGATTCAGCCACACATCATCTACATTGATCAATACTCATTCAGTTGACCTACAATTGCCAAAGCCTCAATGCAAAGGTTTGACGACCGATTTCAGCACGTACCCTTCATTACCTGGACAGCCTCACTTGGGTACCTAGGTTTAAACTTTCATTTATATTTAAAAGTCTAGGAATACTCTGCGCAAGCAACTTCTATTAATACGATGAAATCCTTACTAAATATTAAAAGTGCCAAGCCACAGACCAGGCTGCAGCTTTGGAGTCAAATCACAAAACCAAGACACTTAACTTCGCAAAGGAACAAACTCGGAACACATACCAAACCTGTTCGTAACCGCACATTAACAGAAGTACTTTTATTCTCCCACGTTCTAAGGCAGCACCCGACACTGCAGGCCTACGTGTACTGCAAATTTAATGTAATGATGTTTAAAATACCTAATTTACATATGGATACAGTCAACACAAGTGGAAGACATTCCCTTTCAAACTATCATCACTTACAGCCTACAGAGTTTTTCCTGGGTAAACGCTTTCGAACAATAATATTCCCTCCACCATACTTCCTTACCTAATCTATGACGGAGGTAATACATAAATGAAAACGACATTCACCTTTATTTGCCACGAGTGCCCTTAGTCAGTATCACACCACGATGCCGTTGATATCCAGTTGTTTACGTGACTTTAAATCTCTCCATTTAACCACTTGGCACCAACTCTGCAACCCAGAAACACTTGCGACGTGAATAACACCAGACAAGTCAGATTTCCGACAACCTCAAGGAATTTTAGGCATTAATACTTAATTATACGTCCACCTCGTCTCGAGGAACAAGATAGGTGACTGATTAACTCACTCATCTGCCCCACTGGGCCTGGACCAGACACTTCCAGCTACCCGCTCAGTCACTATGTAACTACGACGGTGAACTTTACAGTAAAGTTCATCGTCGTAGTTACATAAAAGTCTTTACTGGCTGTTGGAGTGAAGTTAATTAATGTCAGATTTTTCTTTTTTTATAATAGACGGACGAATGAAAGGAAACTGAAATGCACATGAGACTATAATTATCCCAGAACAATGTTCAAGCTTTTGACAACCCGCCAAGTCCTTTGAGTTTTTCCAAGCTTTTAGCTGAGAGAGAGAGAGAGAGAGAGAGAGAGAGAGAGAGAGAGAGAGAGGGGGGGGGGAGGGGAGGGGTAACTGAAGCACACTAAATAAATCCTAACATAATCTCGGTTAGAATCAAAAGGCGGGTCTCACTAAAAGCCGCACTCTCCTGTTAGTGGGCCTGCGGTCAGGGTTGTTCTCCTAATTCCAGCAGATTGCCAGATGAATTAAGTGAAGAACTGGTGATGTTGATTCAGCAAATTGATGAACGGCAAATAAATCTGAATTTTTCGTGGATTTCTGAAGACACTTGAAAGAAGTGGAAGGCGACATTTCAGGGCCTGTCACCTCAGGCCTTCCCATCAAGTCCCCTTCAACTGAACTTTGTTTTTTGCTCTGAGATGGTCATTACTTTAAACTGCATCTGTCCTATCTTTCAATTCAGGGATTCAGAGCACAACGAACCGAGGTAGTTGGCTCTCTGCCACTTTACCCGAAATCGGAAACGACAATCTGGAAAAATATAAATAAAAAAAGTTCAATAATCACTCGCATTGTTGTCTATATCGGAGAATTTTTTCGCCTTTATTTCCGGTGCTATAAAGTCCACATTTGCGGTTTTCAGTTTGCCGTTGTCTCTCCGTCATGGAGAACCCTCACACCCCCCCCCCCACCCTTCTCTCTCTTCAGAAGCAGGATTTTCCCCACTCGATTTTTGGCAAATTTTTAAAATCATGCCAGTTTTCATTTCAGGCTTCTGTGTGTGTGTGTGTGTGTGTGTGTGTGTGTGTGTGTGTGTGTGTGCAACAGTAACTTCAAGACCTGACTGCTGGCTATGAGCCTGTCCCTCGCCATGCCTTATCGACACTGAGTTACTTTTGTCAGTCAGGGTTGCCAGATCTGGATTGTTAGAAGTAGCGAGAAGCTGCCTTAAAAGTAGCGAATTTGTAGTAAAAGTAGCCCAATTTCTTTTCACTGGTTGGTTTGCATTAAGAAAAACATATTACAATACCTATGAGACATAACATTATTTCAATAGCTTATTGCCATTACGGCTGCAGAAATTTGATAAAAATGTAATAACAGAATTACTTGCCAATATTTAAAATATTAGTTAATAAATTGCAGGCTATATAAAGCAGAGTAGTACATCCCTCTACTCCACCTCTTCATAATTGCAGATTATCAAAAATGTCATTTTCTTCATCAGATTCTACTGCAGCATCAGTTTTGTATATAGAAGAATCATATTTCAACATAGAATTCGGGGCCTCGAATGAAAAGCAACAAGTCCTGTTTTCTTCAAGATATGTTTTGATTCTCAAAATTGATGTCAAACGTTCTAATCCTATTCTGTTACTCAATTTAGACTTCATAGATGTTACTCTCGAGAATACCCTTTCAACCAGGTCATTGCTTATTGGCAAACTATATACTTTTAATGCAAACTCAGCAATATCAACTAGTATGAGTTCTCCAGCAGCATTCCTGACAGTCATAGCTTTTGTCCAAAAAGGCAATCCAGATGTTGGAATCTGTCCATCACAAACACTGGCCCAATCAATGCTTAACAACAGACGCCACTGACTTTTAATATCATTAATCTTCGACTGGTCAGCTAAATCTAATGGAAGCTCAGAGAATGGTGGCCTTGTGTGACTAAGACATATACTAGGTGATAGATTTTTGGCTTTCTTCAAAGTTTTAGCATTATTAGGAATGCGTGAGAGGAACTCTTTGCAAGCTCGCACTAAAAAGTTCTGGCATCTCTGTTGTATATTTAGAAGGTTTTCTTGAGTTATGGTATTATCTTGTCTATTACTTGCTAAAAGTGAAGAAAATTCGTAGCCAAAATCCACTTTCTCCAGAGGCAAATAGATAGAACTCAAATCGACATTAACATCAAGTTTTACATGATTGGGATGCAAAACTCTTTTAAGCATCCCCAGGGTAAAATTTTTAAGTCTGTGTGAAGGTTGCACTGATCAGCTTCGTCTTTTTGATACAGCAAATTCATCTTTTCAAAGTCATGTAAGATTGGTTTCAGAAATATAAAATAAATCCTATTGGCAGGATCTGAATACATTGAAAATAACTGCCTGGCAGCGTATTAGTCACACGAGGAGGAGGCTATTTGGAAATGAACTGTTAAGGAATCTCACTGATCTAAAAGTCGCTTTACACAATTGCCCCTGGCTAACCAACGTGTTCCTGACAATGGTATTAACTGTAAGGGATCTTTGCCATCATTTATCAATCTGTATATTTCTAAGTTACTTTCTTTCCTTAAGGCAGATCTGTGGAACCAACTGTAGCTTTCTCTTATCATAACATCAATGTGGGAAGGCAATTCGTCAAATGCATGAGAACAGGCCAAATGCAAGGAATGACATGTACATTTGATAAGAACTAGATTTGGGATGTCATTTTTCATTAAAGTGTAGAGTGAGTGATGACTTCCACACATATATGATGCGCCATCCGTTCCAATTGCAAAGCATCTTTTCAAATCAACCCCAATATTGCTGAAATAATCTTTGAGGTGCTGATACAAGACTTCAGAGGTAGTTTTTGAAACTGAAATTAGTCCTAAAAAATGAGTTGAAATTCTATTGAGTCTAGTACTATAATATCGAATGCACACACACAAACGTTTTTTCACAGGCAACATCAGTACATTCATTAATGATGAGTGAAAATGATGCTTTCTTTGGATCATTAAGTTGTTCTTCAAGAAGGGTTGGGGATATGACTCTCTTAATTAGAGCACTGCATTTCGTTTGATGCAACTGCAAATTAAAAGAACTTGTGCTTGTTGATGGCAGTTCTGTTTTTACAAGCTCTCTCAAATGATCAATCGACCGAATAGAAGAATGACAAGCAACATACAGTGATAAACGAACTTTTAAATTTCCTGGTGAAATCATCCTTCTTTGATAGGGCTGACTTGATACTTATCTGCTGGTGGCTCACTTTTGACATATTCTGTCTGTGTTTCAAGGATTCATTCTGTTTCTTTAAATAGCTTCTGTGTGCTCTTATACCTGTTTTACAAACTTTGCAAAATGCTTTATTTCCATCTTCTTTCACCTCAGTTAACCACCTTTCAAACATGGGATCCTTTAACCAAGACATCTGAAATGTTTTTGAGTATTTTGCCCACTTTCCCATTTTAATTTTTTGAGTATTTTGCCCACTTTCCCATTTTAATTCTTTATCTAAGGACTTCCGAACGGAGCCTCGATGGCTCAGTCGGTTACAGCAGCAGCTTCGGACTTCGTAGAGGTCTGTGGCGCGGGTTCAAATCCGCAGCCGACTGATCAGAGAGGCAGACACTTTGCTATCCGTGTAGACATCCCGGGATTATATATGTAATCAACGGATAGGTTTGCTTAAAAAGCAAATGGGTGTTACAGACTAAATACACACACAAAACAAAGCCACTACAACACCTTCTAAAAACATAGCAAACATCTCACACGTCTCGAACTCTCGCCCTACCTGCGCAACAACTTCTCGCTGCTGGGAAGAAAGGGCGTTGGGTCGGGTATGATACATGAAACATACGCTACCGGGGTCTAAGCGATGTCAGGCAGGGCAGCCGATCGAGACTACAGGTCTACCCCAAAGCCAAATCAAAAGTCCTTCAAAAGAAGGCATCGTGCTTACCCCATACAAAAATGGGAAAAAAGCACGTTAAAAGAAGAAGAAGAAGATCTAAGGACTTCCGAACGATCACTAGACACCACAAATACGAAATGAATACTGTACACAAAAAAGAAAAAAAAAAACTGTATCCATGTGTTAGGAACAATCGTTTGTCGATTGTTCCCTTAGTGGATTGTTGCCTCCTTTGTTTTTGTTTGTTTTTAATTACTGGCGAGCTGACGTCTGTTGGATGGCGTCAAATTTCGTCAGTCAGGTTCTGGAAGGCGAAACGACTGGTGGTCCAGGGCAGCAGCGAGTCTAGTTGGGGTAGCAGCATCAGGTATTCGTACCTGAGGATCAGTCATGGCAGCAGAGCAGCAGTGGAGAGTTTTTGAGGACGAGATGGTTGCCGTGTCGGCTCTGTCATGGTCGTCGTTATCGAAGGAGGACGTCATTACTGCCATAGGGACGAGGTGGTTGTCGTATCGGCTCTGTCTTGATCGTCCGGCATTGGACTGTGGTCCTCATTGTTTGAGGAAGTGTTCCTGTTTGCTTTGTGCATCAGTGTTATGCTGCTCTGCTGTTAATTTAATTGTATTATGCTACCTGTCTTTTTTTACTGTTGATTGCTTATTATTATTATGCTGATTATTTCGAGTTTGTTATTGTTATTATGCTCCCCACTGTCATTTATTGTACTTTTCATGTATTGCTGTTACTACTGTATGCTGCTTTAGTGCTATTTTGAGCCGTCTATTTTTGCTCCTTAATTGTGTGATATGACTATTAACTTACAGTATTTGAAAGTTTTGATTCATTTGACTTGTTTTTTTTTTATGTTATGTATGTTAATCATGTATGTTAATCATTGTTTCGTGTGTTTTCGCCACCCAGAACCTTGACTCACTGTAAATGTGTAAATAACTAATTTGTAATAAACTAATATTAAGGTGATTTTTTTTTTTTTGTTCTGCTCCTCCCTCCTTTGTTTGTCACCTCTCGTCAGTCATTACAACCCAATTGCTTGTTCCTTTTTAAAGAACCTATCGATCTCGAGAGGCGAGATCGTAATACCATGGAAACTTAGAAAAAAGTCATTATAATGCAGATTGTGGGTTCACGATATCGCCTGTCAACTTGTGTCTCACAACTCAACTGACATGCTAACCTAAATTATCTCACATCTTTAAATTGTTGTATTTCTTAATCACAAGTTCTAATTTGTTAAAAAAGACGTAAGGGAAGAGCAAAATATCTATCAAGATTATGATACTGTAATCCAAATTATCTCCTTTCATACTGAAATGTCACTTTTTGCAAATAATCTAATTGTTTCATGCTCATTGTCGAATGTTGTTTAGGCATTCACAATAAAGGTGTTGAAAACAATTATTTTACATCTGGCAACACACAATGCATCGATTGTACTTCTGTGATTGCATTACGGCTCCAGTGGGACATACGCGTACACGTACATAACATACGTTTGACTTGTCTACCATCTGACTCTTGCTTTGGTAATAATAGTTTCAATGTTTTGTTTGTCCTGGAGTACAGATGAATAAATTTTATTCAGTGATGGAAAAGCTTTAATAATGATAAAATATCTATCTGAGAAGACATATTTGCTACAAGATTAAGCTCTCATTGAATTTTTAGATTAGAAGCCTAAATGTAGCCCAATTCATTTTAAAAGTAGCCCAAAAAGTCGCAAGTAGCGAAAGTAAAAACTTAGTAGCACAGGGCCTTCAAAAGTAGCCCAATTCGCTACTTGTAGCCCAATCTGGCAACCCTGTTGTCAGTCAGTTGAATGGGTTGTGTTGAGGCTTCAATCCTCCGCATTCGTCTTAGACTCAACCTTTGAATCAGGCTGAGTATCACTTCCACTGCAGTTTCATGCTCCATGTGGGTTTCTTTTTGACTCCACTTTTCCCCTCACTTATATATTTCTACCGAGACTGTTGGCATAAGGCCACCTAATTCTTCAAAATCAGAATCTAGAGACGACAAGTACGAAACATAACTGCTAAAATAGGCCTAGTTTTCCACAAGTTATTCTGTCAATGTTTGAATGATTTGATGACTGGAGACGAGACAAACCCGTAGAGAGAGAGAGAGAGAGAGAGAGAGAGAGAGAGAGAGAGAGAGAGAGAGAAGGTATTGGGGAGGGTTGGGGGAGTCCCGGGAGTGACGTAGGGTAAGTCTCTCAGAGTTTCACAGGATAGACCGACGTCTCGCAGAGTTAATGAATTGAAAATCGTATTTTCAGTTATATTATTTCATATTCATATTTTTATTAAGGATGATTCCTTGTTAAGTAATGGAATACACTGACGAACTTCACATGCTTTGAATGTATTCGAAAAATCACAGAAATGTAGTATATACTGTATATGTAAATGACATCACCTCGGCAACCACCTCTGGACTTCCTCCGCCTCCCAGCTGTCAAAATGGAGACCCTCCACAGCTTGAAACTTCAGTAAGTAATCCATTGCTTCAATAAACATTCGGAGAATTTGAAAGGCTCGTCACTACCAATGAACATGAATAATTAGATGTCTAAAATGGCAATGAATAAAGCTTCAAAGATAAGCACAAAATTCATATAATTTCTCATTCCTTATGTATGTGTTATAAGTGCTCGCGAAGGTGACCTTTGAAAAGTTGGGTCAGCTATTCGCAGGGTCCATTTTCACTACATACAGCAAATCGGAACGTGCTGAAACACTCGCAGATCACAAGGGTCGAAGAAACCACCTTGGTGACCAGACACGAGCTGGAAAATGCGTTTTCAGCCAAAAACGTTCTATCAGTGAACCGGTTACAAAATCCGGTTTTGAAGGATGTACTTCGTGACGCCTTGAGGTACAGAGGCGTGTCTTGCAGAACTTTGACCTCGAATGACGTCATACAAAAGTACGTTCGTTCGTGCATTACATAATGAATATAATGGAAGGAACCGTTGTTTGAATCGGACTTACGATCCGATTCTGTATGTCTGAATATGTGAGTGATTTTTCACATGGAGACTGTCCCAGAGGACTTGTGGAGTGAGTAGATTTCAGAGACGTTTTTAGACTTTGTTTTTCAGAACTGTGAACAAAACGGTACCTCCTGTGACAGTGAAATGTGTCATTCTGCAATTTTTTACATTTTATGATTTTTAATGTGACGTTTGTTCTTTCACAGGTATTTTCTGTTCCACTCCATTCCTATTCCCTATTCCTCTCTCCCTCCTACGAGGATGGGAGTGGTATGACATTTGAGATGACCTGTTTTTATTGATTGACCTGTTCATGATTTGACAGATGAGTTATTTTCTGTATTCCCTTAGGTATTTGAGTGTTTATGATTTTGGAGTATTATTTCCTTAGAAGATTTTCTGATAGTTATGTGAAACATTAGGTTTCATTCTTCGTAATTTTTAAGAAGTTATTTTTCGTTGATTTTGTCAATAAAGGGTTTTAGTTTTGTACTTAGTATCTCATTCCAGTAGTCCTTAGATTTAGTTAGGGAAAGATATAACTTATGATAACGGCTCACGTTACACGCTTTCACATAATGTCTCGAGATAAGCGAGATCAAACCTCTGTTCATAAAACAGAGACTTAAATCAAGTATAGGCTCAGAAATGGCCTTTACATATATATATATATATATATATATATATATATATATATATATATATATATATATATATATATATATATATATATATATATATATACATATATATATATATATATATCTCTCTCAAACGAACGCAGTATCTTATAGGATCTTCTATTCCTAAACATAAGAGTCTAGAGACCAGTACAAAGTCGCTCTAATATCACGAAAGGGGTCACAAAAACAGCCTGGCTTCTCGAGTTCTCTAACTGCTCTGTGAAGGTTTCCTCTCCAAGGCCCATAATAATGAAACAAAGACGAGAGAGAGAGAGAGAGAGAGGGAGAGAGAGAGAGAGAGAGAGAGAGAGAGAGAGAGAGAGAGAGAGTGGTGGAGACATGACAGGCAGAGTAATAAAGCTGGTGATTGATGATGAAAAGAAGAGAGGAGAAATGTACAAATCATGGCAGTTAATATCATCTCCATGACGTTGACGCAAACACTCCCAGAACATTCTTCTCAGCAATGACTATAAATATAGACAGTTTTCCAGACGGGCTCATCTCCCTCGATCTGAGTTTCTGGTTACAAAGACAGAACAGATAAAGTTTCCACAAGAGAGTACATTGATTAATTACTGTTTTTGAGTAGCCAGTAACTCAAGCAAGATGTGTACATTGTCAGTCGATGCTTATGTAAAGAAATGCCTGTGTATTGATGATGATGTATACTGCCACCATATTGTAAATATTGTCCTTGTAAATAATGGAAGTTTAATCCTTTCAATAAAAAGTAAAAAAAAAGAAAAAGAAAAACAAGAGTTTTTTAGACCACCCCACACCCTAGGCCTATTGAAGAGACTTGGCAATCATCTACATCGTTGTCCGGACGGTGGAGTCGATTGAGCCAGGTATTTTCTTGATTCTTTTAGAAACTTCAATAAAAACAATAAAAAATATACAATGTCAATATCCTGACAGCCTTTAGATCAGGGCTAATGATAATGGAATAATAATGAGAGAGAGAGAGAGAGAGAGAGAGAGAGAGAGAGAGAGAGAGAGAGAGAGAGAGAGAAAGACGAATGATAGATAGATCGACATATCGTACTTATGGAGAGTTAAGAAGGAGAAGTCAGGTTCTTTGACGCTGTGATGACGTCAGTCACACACTTACATTGTATTAATAATAATAATAATAATAATAATAATAATAATAATAATAATAATAATAATAGTGGAGAAACAAATCTCTTTAAAGATGAATCTCTACAGAAGAGAGCTTTCGGGAATCTGTTCGGTACATAACTGTCCCCTTTGGGATGCAAAACTCTTCTAAGCATCCCCAGGTGCACTGTAGGCATTACTTGATAGGGTTCTTTGCAGCGTCCCTTCCTTAGGCCCCTAGATAGCTGCTGTAACCCCATTCATTCCTTTTACTGTACCTCCTTTCGTATTCTCTTCCTTCCATCTGACTTTCCTCAACCCTCTCCTGACACGAAATCTGGCAATTCCACTTTCAGTTCACTCAACTGAATACAGGATTTAGGCCAAAGGCCAAGCCCTGGGACCTGTGAGGTCATTCAGCGCTGAAACGGAAATTGGCGGTAAAAAGGTCTGAAATGTGTAACAGGAGGAAAACCTCAAATCAGTTGCACTATGAATCAATTGTCAGGAGAGGGTTGAGGAAAGTAAAATGGAAGAAAGAGAATATGAAAGGAGGTACAGTAAAAGGAACGAAAGGGGTTGCAGCTAGGGGCCTAAGGAAGGCGCGCAGCAGAGAACCTTAAATAATGCCTACGGTGCACCGCGTGATGTGCAATGACGGCACTACCCCTTACGGGGACGAAGGGAAACGTATGTAAGTACTTTCTCCACAGAGAGAGAGAGAGAGAGAGGGAGAGATTCCAGATGTATAACCTTCCAAAGTTAATAAGTGCAACCTGTATCAAGTATCACGATGATATAATTATCAGACGAGCTTTATAAATACGCAAGCTTATGTTTATCCAGGGAAATGGTACTGTACACGCCTCCATTCACGAATTATATATATATATATATATATATATATATATATATATATATATATATATATATATATATATATATATATTTCATATTGAACGGTAATCTTGTGCGTGCTGAAGTCCTTTTTCTACAGCGTCTGGGTCACAACTGAAACTTGACTATGTCGTCCATTTCCCCTTCGGATTTCAAAGCATTATATTTCCACAATGAAATGCAATGCAAGAAACTAAAAGGCAGGACGTGCAAGGAAGGCTTTCACGCCAATCAAGTCCAAAGCAGCTCAAGATTGTTCCCCAGCGTAGAGGCAACAAAACCCAACAATATGAAGAAGCTGGGTGCCATTACCGAGAGCGGACGCACCGGTTGTCAGTCATCATATTTTTATTGATGCACGCCCAGGAAAACAAACGTGAAATTGAAGAAACGTGAAGTTGCCCAAGGAAGAAAGACAACACTAACGAAGTGAGTGGACAAAAGGCAAGGAGAGGGAGAGAGGAAGACAAAGAGGAAGAGGCAATTCACACCTAACAAAAGGGATTTAAAAAAAAAAAGCAATCGCCAAATTACTTACAAACTGGAGAATCTTTACTTATACTCTCTCTCTCTCTCTCTCTCTCTCTCTCTCTCTCTCTCTCTCTCTCTCTCTCTCTCTCTCTCTCTCTCCGGAATGCAACCTACCGAGATCCTGACCCTGACAACAATAATTAGTTTTTCATCAGGAGATGAAATCATTGGAAGAACTGGATCAAGCGCAAAAGTCTTTTCTTTCAAGGGAGGGAAAAACCACAAGCGCAGGTGTTTAGAGGAAAGAGAATATGAAAGGAGGTACAGTAAAAGGAATGAAAGCAGTTGCAGCTAGGGACAGAAGGGACACTGCAAAGAACTTTTATAAATGCCTGCAGTACACCCCGTGAGGAGTTTTTTTTCATTGTGGAATAAACCAATTTTGCAGCAATGTTTGTGTCGACATGACGACTCACCCGTTCTCAAATGACTAAGTATTAGTCAGAACGAGGAGGAGGAGGACCAGAGGTGGAACTGAAAGACCATATTCCATCACATTAAAGAGGTAAACAAATCTTTTCCGTAATGGAGCCCACAATCTGTGAAGCAGATAATCTCAGCACATCCATCAAACAAAACTAGCTGTCTGGGGGGAGGAAGGAGACGAGACAAGTGAGGCTGAGAATACCCATTCCGCGAAGGCAAAGACGACTTCATGACACCGCTGATCAGGAAGCTGTTATCCAACAGTCAGCTCATTTCTGTTATGAAACAAGAAGCCACACAACACGAGAGAGAGAGCGAGAGAGTTAAGAGCACTGGTGACATAAATTAGAGTCATTTCTATCGAAAACCTTCCGTGATCAGTCATAAAGGTTTTCATCCCAATCGCCAACCTCCCCAAAAAAAGCAGCCTAAATAAGTTCTCTACCTGAAAAACCACGTGAGGAACCAACCCTACAGATAATTATTGGAACGTGGAATGTCTTGACCAAAATGCCAATATGGGGACAAAGCAAGAAATCACAGCAGGCGGCCGTCATCGCAACAGGCAAACGAAACACGCTGTTCACCAACCTTTTCGAAGCGTGCACAAGAAACAACGATACACAGCCTTTTCCACCCATTTCACAAACTTATGGCGCACTTCATACAACTTGAGAATCATTATATGGTGTGGGACAAATCTGGGTCTGAAATGTACACTCGGCAAGAAAAGTGAAGATACAGTTTTCTTTAGATTTCGTTCATTGAGTTTTAATTTTTTTCTTACAGAAAACACATAATCTCGGTAAATTTACCCTAGAATATGACAATACAATGCAAATTATATCATATATGTTAAATCTGCAAAACAAAAACGTTCAGATACTTAAAAACACCATGCATGTCCGAAGTAATCAGAATTTCTCAGATGACTTCGTTCACAGAGATCTAAAAGATAGTGTGTGGATATTTCGGTGTAGTACTATTTATCAGAACGGCAATATTTACTCGTTTTCCGTTATGGACAGGCTTATTATTGCATCATCATATGAGATAATGATAATTTCTTTAATTTTTACACATTCATATTTGTATTTCACGGTGTTAAAAGTCAGCTGGAATTAATGGCAGTAAATGTTGCAACAGTTACGGTAAGTTGACCAAATCTATTTAAATCCGCAAGAGCGTTCTCTGTGATGTGTGGAGCGATTCGGTGCGAAAACACAAGTAACTGGATGTTTCTTGACGTTACCATAGTTTCTCTCTCTCTCTCTCTCTCTCTCTCTCTCTCTCTCTCTCTCTCTCTCTCTCTCTCCATTGCTAAAACATACTATACAAATATAGTATCGCTCAATCTCTTAAAGAAAAAAATAATGAAATGAGTAGCTCTACATATACTGTAGGCCTAGGCTTACACAACAGCAACTCTCTCTCTCTCTCTCTCTCTCTCTCTCTCTCTCTCTCTCTCTCTCTCTCTCTCTCATCGTAACATTGCATTCGTTCCTTTATTGTTCCCCACGTTTTTCCTTGGACATTGCTCAAATTTAACTCTTGATTTCACTATGGAAGATCGCGTTTCCGATTATTCAAGCATTCCGTTCATTGTGGTGTCATAAATTTCATTTGTGTAAGGTTAATTGGTAGGTAAAGTCGAAAACTGTTTAGTTTGCTCAGAACTGTCGCTGCAAATTACAACTTAAACGAATACTGTAAAGCTTACTACTGCATTTAAGTATCAATGATGTCAGAATTGTAGAATATGATTGAAAGTTATAGGAGGTCAAGCAAAAAACCAACACACTAAGACTGAAGCTCCTCCCCTTTCTAAAGTTGCCAGATGTCGCATTATTGAGCACTATATGTCCGAAGATTTAAAAAAAACGGTATCTTCACTTTTCTTGCCGAGTGTACATGATATCGGCAGTACGGTATCGTAGCGTAGCCGACTATACCGTTCTGTCACACACTCGTGAGAGAGAGAGAGAGAGAGAGAGAGAGAGAGAGAGAGAGAGGAGAGAGAGAGAGAGAGAGAGTCTATTCAGGTGAGGAAAGACGATAGGGGAAAAATGCAAGCAAAATCGAACCATCATTTAAGAAGTCATTAATTATATTATGGAGAACAAAGGTTTGCATGGAAAATATACAATGCAAATAAACCCTGGTGAAAAAGAAACACCCCATTGTCATATTGACTGAGGATATTCGACTCTCTCTCTCTCTCTCTCTCTCTCTGTGATGTGACATTCTCTCGGTGAGACGTAATCATTCATGGTCTGGATAATCTACCCGATAATACGCGTCTTACATACAATTAGCGAATGAAATATAGCTAAAAGTGTTCGTGAACTATCGGTGATTAGCTTAATATCAGATTAGAGTGATAAACCGTCTAATAAGTTGTGTACGAGTGAATTAATAAATTCTGAAAATCATGGAGGAGTCAACCAATAGTGGCAAAAGGTGGTGGAGAAATCTTGCATGCATAGGAGATATTCAATATGATGAATTGGCAGGAAGGGAACTTGGTTTGCTGATCGTGGAGATAAATTGCAACATCGACCAAAAAGATGTGAAATCATTCACAGACATATTGAAAGGATACGATCCTTCAAACTGGAGCAAATCTGTAGAAAATATAATGAAAATAATAGAAGGGATACCAATGAAAGTTCAAGTTATCAAAAGACTTATAAAGAAAATCTACAAAAATCAACACATTCCATCAAAGAATATAAGTACGGTGGAATTAGTGAATATATTGATTGATGCAATAGGCAAACGGATGCCTAAAGCATGTAAACTATGTAGAGTGTGGTATAGCATTGTAAATCCACAAAACCTGATTAGGAAATGCTATGCTTGCCACGTACCGACACACCCTTCATGTGCTGAAGTTGAGCAAAATAGAAATAAGGACACAAAAATATTTTGCTCAACATGTCTAGTATGGATAGACAAGGTCATTAAATCAAGACTTAATGTACAGATTGTGGAGGATGAAGAAGATGAAGAGGATGAAGAAGAGGAAGAAGAGGAAAATAGAAAAGAAGAAAATAAGACTGAAGAGAGGGAAAAGATTAATGAAAACAAAGAACAGGATAATAGTATGGATGCAGAGAAACTCATAGATTCTACATATGAGGCAATACAGCAACATACTTATGAAGAAATAAATTATGACATGATAAATCAAAATAAAATCCCAAAGAGGTTGTACCCGGATCTCCATACTGATGGGAAAGAACAAGAAAAAAAAAAAAGAAAAGAAAGACACAGTATGCACCCTTTTGAAAAGAGGGAATTGCAGGTTTGGTGAAAGATGTTATTACAAACATCCCAAGATATGTCACAATTATGAGATATATGGCAAATGTGCATATCTAGATGGTTATGAAGAGGAATGCAGCGATCTACATCCAAAAATATGTAGAAAATGGAAAGAAGGAAATGGATGTAGGTTTAATAAGAAATGTAGGTACATGCATCCTGTAGCCATGAAAAACCAAAATCAAAATCAAATACATATAAAAAATCAAGGTAAAAATGAAACAAATAAAGAAAAGAACAAAGATCATGTGATGAAGGCAAAAAACAAGCCAACAACACATTATGAAATGTCAGCACCACGATATGAGCCATCAGCACCTAGATATAGCACAAGGAACAAGCAATGTATCTATGATGCTAAGGGATGGTGCAGATATGGAGATAAGTGCAGGTTTATGCACAAAGTGAATAAATATGAAGCTGGAAGAACAAGTATAATGGAAAAGTTGGATTTTTTAATGTACGAATTTCTGGAAATGAAAAAAAGATCAACATATCAGAACAGGAAAGAGACATGGGAAAATCCTTATTATTACCCATATTAGATAATGGAGATAATACGCAAACCATCATAGTGATGAACGCGCAGGGTTTAGTTTCGAGTAACTCAAAAAGAAAGATAGAGTTCTTAGAAGAACTAACCCAAAATGAAAAAATAGAAATATTGAATATAAGTGAAACCTGGTATTCCCAAGAGACTGGTAATGATGACCAGATAAAGGGTTTCCAAACTTATAGATCAGATAGAAAAAATAGAAATCAAGGGGGAACCGCGATATATGGGAGAGATGCCAATCAAGGAAAAATCTGTGAGAAATATAGTAACACAGAATGTGAATTAATAGCGGTAGAATTTGAATCTGAAAAATTAGTGAACATTGTAATATATAGACCCCCTAATACTAAAGAGTTTGACATAATAATTGAAAAATTGGATGAAATATGTAGAAATCACAAGGACTGGACTATACTCCTAACTGGAGACTTTAACTTTCCTTTTGTAGAATGGAAAGAAAGAATAGGAGACTGTGGTTGTATTTATACATATAAAAAAGAGAGCAATAGTAGTGCAGAAGATAAGAGGCAATTTGAAAAGCTATTAGATATGCTACTAGAACATAACATTCAGCAAATAAATCACCTACCAACAAGAAAGGATAAATATTTTAGATCTAGTATTTGTGAATGAGGTGAACTATGTTAAAGAAATAATAGTATATAACACGAGTATTTCGGACCATAATGTCATAGAACTAACAGTCCGTTCCAGAACATATGAAAACAAAGAAAAGCAAGAAACGAAAAAATGGGAAGGATATGGAAAATACAATTTCTATAGTAAGAATATAAATTGGTCAAAAATAAATGAAGAATTAAACAAAGAATGGGAAAATATATTTGTAAGTGATGATATACAGGTAAATACCGATATATTATATAAAATATTAGAGGAAATAGTGGAAAAATATATACCGAAGAAAAAAAGTAATCATCAGTCACGAATTCCAAGAGACAGAAGGATCTTGTTCCAGAAAATTAGAAAGTGGAAAAAAGCTCTTGCAAAAGAAAAGAATGCATGGAAAGTGATGGAACTAAAAAGTAAGATAGAAAATGCAGAACAAAAGATTATACAATCAAAAGAAAATGAAAAAGGGAACCTAGAAGAAATGACACTACAAAATATCAAGCAAAACCCTAAAATTTTTTATTCATATGCAAAAAAGATGAATAAAATAAGAGTAGAAATAGGCCCTCTAAGAATTGAAGGGCGATTAACGAATGAAAAAAAGGAAATATGTAACATATTAGCAGAAAGATATAAGAGTGAATTTACACCTAGAATTGAAAATGAAGATAATGATACAGAAATAAGAGATGAAAATACTGAATACTTATCAGATATAGATATTACAGAAGCCGATATTGTGCAGGCTATTAATGAAATTAAAAATGGATCAGCAGCAGGACCAGATGGAGTACCTGTCATATTGTTAAAGAAAGTGGTTCATTCAATCGCAAAGCCGCTAGCAATATTATTAAGACAAAGTATAGATACAGGCAAGATTTATGATGAGCATAAATTAGCATATATTACTCCTACTTTCAAAAGTGGTTCAAGACTAGAGGCAAGTAATTATAGGCCTGTGAGTCTGACATCTCATATTATGAAAGTATATGAAAGGGTAATAAAAAAAAATATAATGAAACATTTAATGAAAAATAGATTGTTCAATATAGGACAACATGGTTTTGTACCCGGAAAAAGTACACAAACCCAACTGTTAGTCCACCATGAAAGCATATATAAAAATATGATAAATGAAAAAGATACAGATGTGGTTTACCTAGACTTTGCAAAAGCTTTTGACAAGGTAGATCATAATATATTAGCGAAAAAAATTAGAAAACATAACATTGTTGACAAAGTAGGAAGATGGATAAAAGAATTTTTGCAAAACAGAAAACAGATAGTGATTGCAAACGATGAGAAATCGGATGAAGCTACGGTAATATCCGGTGTACCACAGGGTACGGTGTTAGCTGCATTGCTGTTTGTGATTATGATTGCAGACATAGACAGTAATGTTAAGGACTCAGTAGTAAGAAGTTTCGCAGATGACACAAGAATAAGTAGAGAAATTGCTTGTGATGAAGATAGGAACTCGCTACAAAGAGACCTAAATAAAATATATAAATGGGCAGAGATAAATAGGATGGTATTTAACTCTGATAAATTTGAATCAATGAACTATGGTGATAAAGTAGGAATGCTATATGCATATAAAGGACCTAATAATGAGACAATCACAAACAAGGAAGCAGTTAAAGACCTTGGTGTGATGTTGAATAGGAATATGTTATGCAATGATCAAATAGCAATTCTATTGGCAAAATGCAAAGCAAAAATGGGAATGATGTTCCGGCACTTCAAAACAAGAAAAGCTGAACACATGATTATGCTTTATAAAACGTACGTACGTAGTCCACTTGAATATTGCAATATAATATGGTACCCACACTACCAAAAGGATATGGCACAAATAGAGAGTGTACAAAGGTCATTTACAGCTAGAATAGAAGAAGTTAAGGACCTTGACTACTGGGAAAGACTACAATTCTTAAATTTATATAGTCTTGAAAGGAGAAGAGAACGCTACATGGTAATTCAAGCATGGAAACAGATAGAAGGAATTACCGAAAATATCATGGAACTAAAATTATCAAAAAGAGCAAGCAGAGGTAGATTAATAGTGCCAAAAACTATACCAGGAAAATTAAGGAAAGCACACAGGACATTAATCCACCACGCACCAGCATCGATAATGCAGCGTCTATTCAATGCGCTACCAGCTCATCTGAGGAACATAACAGGAGTGAGCGTAGATGTGTTTAAGAATAAGCTCGACAAATATCTAAGATGCATCCCAGACCATCCAAGACTGGAAGATGCAAAATATACCGGAAGATGCGTTAGCAACTCTCTGGTAGACATCAAAGGCGCCTCACACTGAGGGACCTGGGGCAACCCGAACGAATTGTAAGGTCTGTAAGGTAAGGTCTCTCTCTCTCTCTCTCTCTCTCTCTCTCTCTCTCTCTCTTTCTTTTAAAGGAAGCTTTCACAAAAACAGCGCAACCACATCAGATACAGTTCACGGGTAACTGAGTCTGTCTCTCCATTGACTGAACCTTTCAATAAACCTCCCGACAGGCCACAAGCAAATACGTTTTGCTCTCTTGGGGAAAAAAGCAATGTTCCCGAAGGGTGATGTTGGAGTAAATGAGCGCTGGAGATTGTTTATCAAACAGTGAAATATTAATGATGCAGGAAGGAAGAGAGTGGGCACAGGGGCTACTCTGAATGGCGCATTCAGCCCCAGGAGGACCAAACTATCAGCCGGTAATTAAGTGGCCCACTATCTGAACAAAAACTGGATGAGAGTTTTCGGCAGAGCAGCTCGAATAAAGCTGGTGGAAGGAAGCAATGGAGTGTCGTGCGAGGGAAGCAGAGGAAAAAGAGGAAGCACAAACCAATGTCTAAAGAATACCAGGTCAGACCGCTTCCGACCAAAATAAGGACAATCTCTCGCATGTCGTCACGAGGCTGCATCTGGCCGAGGTTCAGGTAAAACAATGTCATCAGTCAGTATTTGACTTCATCAGAGTGAAGAACAAGGAAGCTCTCTAAGGCCGGATTAAGGCTGGTCACTGGTCAGTCCTTTTAATCTCGACGGCCCGACCGAGACCATGGCTACTTGTTCTATATACGGATGCAGATCTAGTCAGAAGCGAAAGGAAGATCCAAAGTAAAATTTCATCGTTTTCCTAAGGATCATGAGGTGCAACAGAAGTGGCTGCAGTTTTGCAATACCACTGTTAATATTCAAAACGCAAGAGTCTGTAGCCTGCATTTTGAATCTACTGCCTATATATACGGTAAGACATCTGAAATAGCCTACGAGCTCCTTCAGCTGGAAATTCCAAGAAATGCAAATTTACTGCAAGATGGTGCTGTTCCTACTCTCAGTCTACCGACATTGAACGGTAAGCCTTGAATCTAACAAAGTTTAATTCTTATTAAATTACATCAGTTACAAGAATATCTACAAATCATCGCAACCCCTATTATTATATAACTATTAATTTTAGTGTATTCGTAGTATTAATATGAGAGCATTTATGGTATCTTCAAAATAAACTGTTCAGTCTACAATAATGAAATTTATTTTACAGTGAATGTTGCAATTGAACGAAAGGAGAAGGGAACTGAAAATAAGGGCAAGGATTTTCCAGTGGAAACTTATGCAAGTCATCCCCTAGAAAACCAGACCAGTTTGCAGGCTGAGACCTTCAAAGAGAAAATTCTTCGTATTGAAGATGTGCAAAAGGAACTGGAGGCTGTCAAAAAGCAAAGAGATGCTTTGCCAGAAGAAAAAGAAGACTGGAAGAAAGAGAGGATTCTTCTCAAGAAAGAGATGCAAAGTTTGGTAGCCAAGATAAGTTTTGCTTTAAGTAAATTCTTCAGTGAGTCACAAATCGAATATTTGTTAAATGGGACCCCTATACATCGTTGGTCTGATGATGATATTAGAAATGCTATTACCTTGCGTAGTTTAAGCCCCAAAACCTATAAATATTTGCGGGAAGTATGTAGATTACCATATCCCTCTAAAACAACGTTAAATCGATGGTTGTCAAAAATTGATGTAGAGCCAGGTATATTGTCATCATTCATAAATTTACTGAAGGTTAAAGCTGTGGTAATGCCTGAAACTGACCGTTTATGTATCATTTCATTTGATGAATGTAGTGTAGCTCAAGTATGGTCGTACGATAAGGGAAAAGATAGTTTATATCCTCCAAAAAACCGGGTTCAGTGTGTCATGATTAGGGGGCTTATTAAGCCATGGAAACAATTAATATACTATAATTTTAACTCTGATATTACTAAAGATATTTTGTTTGATATCATAGGGAGGGTGGAAGCAGCAGGGTTTATTGTTGTTGGTATGGTGAATGATTTAGGCCCTACAAATGTAAAATTATGGAATAATTTAGGTATAGGACTAGAAAATTCCTCATTCACAAATCCATCTAGTACTGACAGGGAAGTGTATGTATTTGCTGACGCCCCGCATCTCATCAAATTAGTAAGAAACAATTTTCTAGATTCAGGTTTTCAGTTACCGAATGAGAAACGTGTACTGAGTGGATGTGTTAGAGAACTTATCATGAGAAGTGTGAGTGATCTGAAGACAACGCATCGCTTATCTGATAAACATATTACTGTTGCTGGTGTTAAAAGAATGAATGTAAGACTTGCAGCTCAACTACTGTCTGAGACAACTGCGAAGACTTTGAAATACTTTGGAAACAAAGGACTTTTGAAAAGCAAAGATTGGGAAGAGACTAGTCAATTCATCCACCTGTGCGGCTCATGGTTTGATCTGATGAACTCCAGAGTGCCCTTCGATAAAAAACCATCCAGACATGCATTTGGACTTCATCTTGAAGTACAAAGAAACACATTAAACAGTATGATAGATACTGCAAAGACTTTGAAAGTCATTGGAAGTGAGTGCATGTATCAATTTCAGAAAGGACTAGTTGTATCTTCGGAGTCTTTAAAGAAACTTCATGAAATGGTCAAGTCAAGGTATGGCATTTCATACATATTAACATACAGGCTAAACCAGGATGGCTTAGAGCATCTGTTTGCTAGTCTAAGGCAAAAAGGTGCTGCATATGAACATCCTCGCCTGTATCTTTTAAACATAGAATTAGGTCACATCTTTTAGGAAAAGAAAGCCAGCTGGTTGCTGAGAACTGCAATATTGAAAAGAAAATGAGGACATAACTATGGTACACGATATATCGCAATGTTCAAGTAACAGTGTACAGGCAATTGATTGTGACCAGAACAACTTAGACCAAGAACTGTGTTTACCTGCTATGTTGTTTGCCTCTCTTGATCCTGATAACTTAGAGATGGATGATATTGCAATGGAAAATGAGATGAAAACAGAAGGACTGCGAATATTTAGGTAGATATATAGCTTTTAGATTTCCACAGTTCCAGCATCTTGGTTCCCACATAAAACATGGGGAAGGGACATGGAATGAGGCAGTTAGCTGGAGTCAGGAAAATGGCTTAATGACACCGAGTGTTTTTTTCTTCAGTGAACTTCAAAATATGGAAAGAATTTTCGTCTGCTATCATGGAGAGAAGTCACTGAAACCTGGGAAAGACGCTACCAAAATTTTAATTTCTTACATTCATCAATATGTAAATTTACCTAGTGAGGTTATTGCCCTATTTGTCAGGTGCCGCATGTTTTTTTTGGATTCGAGTCCTAAACAAAAACATGTCTTCTGAGAGAAATCAAAAGAGAAAGTAGGCAAAATTAACAAAATAACTTTCATAATAAAGATTTAAAAAGTTTTATTTGCTTTCTTGTTTCTGTGTACTTTCATTAAACAGCACGAAATTTAAAGAGAATTTTCTTATCCTTGTCTTATGTTGAATGATGTGGAAGAAATTGTAAAAAATGAACATGAGGTTCTTAACTATTTTTGTCTTAAGAGACACACCTGGGCCAGATTCACACGGTTAGGCCTGCTGCATTAGCCAAACTACAATAGAGAGACATATGGAGGGTTATTCAATCCTTTAATTCAGCAGTACCTGGAGATTAACTGATGTTGTCACCCCAGGGAAGAGTACATCAAACCTTGAGACTACTGTGTCTGTAAGTATTAAGAATGTATGACTGTTTCAAGTATTGTATGTTTATTTTTGCATTACAGATTTATTATAGAAGTTGCCTTAATTTGTATATTCCTTTTTTTATGATTTACCTTTTTTTCAGCAGGAGTCCCAGTCCTCCCACCAGCAGGAGTCTCAGACCTTCAATCAGCAGGATTCCCAGTTATCCCAATCTCTTTTGGTACAAGTTGACTCCTATCAATCAGCAGGATTCCCAGTTATCCCAATCTCTTTTGGTACAAGTTGACTCCTATCAGTCTGATGATGAAGTCATCCATCAGCCATTGCAGACAATCAATTATGACAGTAGTGTAGATGACATTGATCTGCCTACCCCATCATCTTCACACTCTGTGCCAGGAACAAATCGATCATCATCATCATCATCATCATCATCATCACGGAATAATGAAACGTGTGGTCGAACTCCTACTTCAAAACGTAAAAGGAATATGACACCAGAACATGCACCCAGTGCAACCGAGGTAGCATTATCTTTTTTAAAAACCACTGCACAAGCACAAAGGAAAGAAGACATCCCATACGCAGCAGGGGTTTTTGTAAAAGAAGTAATCTCTGAATTTCCTCGCCATAAACATCCAAAACTTATGCTTAAACTTGCTGCATTCCTAAACAAGTTGAAAGAGGAGGAAGGCAGTTAATCATTGGCCATAAACTGTTGTAAGGTGGTATTTTTTTCCTGTATGATTTCTTCCATGGGGTATAGATATGACACACAAAAGAAAAGAATCTGTACCAGGGCCATAATTTTATTTTTTACACATTGCATTATGATGTTAAATAAAAAAAAAACATTGGCACAGAAACTTTATTTATCCTATAAAATTTATGCAGAACACTTTTTATTGCACTCAGGGTTATAAAAATACTAAAGTCCTGGATGTACACAATGGTAAAATTTTATTTCCTATACAAATATGTTTGTAGCCCTTAATTATTATCATCACCACAAAAAAAAAAAAAGAAGAGCTAGTGTCTGAAGGCCATAGCATCCTGAAATGCTACCTTGCCTTCATTACTGAAGTATTCACAAAATGTGTTGCGTACATTTATAGCCTCCTGTGTAGGCCTTCGGCCTAAAGCATTTAAGTTTTCCCAGCCAACACCAGTGTCATTACGCCATTGCCCTGCAATTACTCTACCATTATTTACATCTTCTCTGTCGATTAACTCTGGTGCTATTTCATTGTGTCTAGATTCTTTAAATAAATAATTGTGCAACACAAGGGCTGCTAGCGTAATTAGCCTAACACGTTCTTCTTCAGCCACCGCGATTACTACCAAAGCCATTGCCATGGCCATATTCTGGTCATTGGTGTAGAGATGAGACATTTCCATGATTATAATGCGTCTTGATGCCAACACTATGACTTTCTAGGGTTTGTTTTGATTTTCCAGCAGCTGCTTCTCGATATGGGGACTGAACAGCTGATCACATGGTGCTACCGTTGTCATGGCAACGCACAGTTTGCTTGCTGAAACGGCTGCGTGTGCTCGAGACCGTGTAATAGTTTTGTTCAGCAAATGCTGAGCGAACGGAGCCGTGCTGCGTGAAAATTCGCCCGTGTAATAACCGCTTAAGTCTGAAAACAGGCTGTTCAGCATTCTTGCCCAGCACCGAGAGGATGGAAATTGGCCGGGAGCCATCTGAAGAAAAAGAGTCGCCCCATGAAACGAACGGCGTGTCGCATATATAGATAGCAAATGCCAAAAGACTGATGTCACGTAAATATTCAAACTGTCGATAAAACCCAAAAATATTAAGCAAAAAATTGGTGTGAGAGAGAGAGAGAGAGAGAGAGAGAGAGAGAGAGAGAGAGAGAGAGAGAGAGAGAGAGAGAGAGAGAGAGAGAGCGGGACATAGGTCAATCACTCTGATAATAAACAATAAAAGTCCGCAGGTGAACGAGGAAAATCCAGGATGAAACGAACGGAGACAAAACCCATGACATATAATATAATAAGCCTTTTCTCTCTTGTGAGGATGTAGGCTGTTCTCAGCGATGTATTATAGTATAATAGTTCCATGAAAAACTGCATTATACACAACCGAGAGGAGCAGCCTACAGCTGAACAAAAGAGCAGAGACTTCTTTGCCCCAAAACCAAACAGGACTGAACGTGGCCTGGGCATGGGCATGGGCATGGGTCCAAAACATGCAGATGGAAGAAGAGGAGAAAGAACACGCAGTTAGTGTGGACACCGCTCATGAGACCGATCCAGTCGACAGATCTCAAAGCAAAGAAGTCGCTCCAAAGATGACATTTATGCACAACGAAAGAACACAGCGTCAAATAATGGAAATGTCTTCCCCACAGACACACAAAGACCCGATTAGGTTTTGCAGGCAAAAATAGACGAAAGGAATGCCAGTGACCGGCGGCAGAAGAGATTCGGTTGTGACACGCTAAAACACCTGCAGGAGTGGAGGCAACAGATGGTTAGTAATCTTTCTGTTCACGAGAGAGAGAGAGAGAGACAGAGAGAGAGAGAGAGAGAGAGAGAGAGAGAGAGAGAGAGAGAGAGAGAGAGAGAGAGAACTAACATATTTTCTCATATCCACGAACACGAAGAAGACATCTCTCAGCTTCCATCACTCTTCCGCCGTCAATTATCATTATAAAAATCTTCAAAGACCAACCACCTATCTCTCTCTCTCTCTCTCTCTCTCTCTCTCTCTCTCTCTCTCTCTCTCTCAAAAACAGCGTTCTTAACTGTTATGGAGGTAAATAGTGAATTTTGAACAAACGGACTGATGCT
Source organism: Macrobrachium rosenbergii (assembly GCA_039081455.1). Classification (NCBI taxonomy): domain Eukaryota; kingdom Metazoa; phylum Arthropoda; class Malacostraca; order Decapoda; family Palaemonidae; genus Macrobrachium; species Macrobrachium rosenbergii. Next base: position 56,341 of record JANJGK010002723.1, on the reverse strand, counting down.
AAAGCAAAGGTATTCAGTAGCATGAAAATGTTTATGTGGAGCCAATTTAGCAGGTCCAGTGTTGGATTTTCAGAGAGAGAGAGAGAGAGAGAGAGAGAGAGAGAGAGAGAGAGAGAGAGAGAGAGAGAGAGAGAGAGAGGGAGGCCACCCGCCTTCCTGTGGGTGACTGTTCAGAAAACACACAGATCCACCGACCACATTTTTGTAGTGAAGTGACCACGACTGGGATGCCTACCAAATCAATCATGGCCACAGAAAGTGAGTCATCTCTACTGAAAGTGATCTATAAACAGTTCACACATGATGTAGACACCTTCAATATGAGGAAGTCTAAGAGACGTCTCCCCATATATTAGGGAAATACTCCATATTATTATTATTATTATTATTATTATTATTGTTATTATTATTATTATTATTTAGAGGATGAACCCTATTCATATGAAACAAGAAGCCCACTAAAGGGGCCATTGACTTGAAACTGAAGCTTCCAAAGAATATTAAGGAGTTCATTTGAAAGAGGACATATTTCATATTCATCGACATCTTATAATTATTCCTCCCTCTTGGTAGTATACAATAATGTGCTTTGTTTTTAAATGTATTCAACCTGGACAATAATGATTTAGGAAAATGTCATTAAAACTGCTGTTTGGTTTCTTCATACAATAAATGAAAATTTGATCAGATTTGACTACAAAGGCCATGCTGGAATGATCTAAAAGTTAAAAAAATTTTCCAGCTCCTGGAAGGACAGGAGAGAGAAAAATCATTGGCGCATACGCCCAACGCTGCTATGGCTCAGAAAAATGCAAATTTCAAAGTCTGCAAAAACAAAATCTGATTAAAAAAAAAGGCGAAGAGTTTACAGATGAATTCAGTGAACAATTTTATGCCCATGAAAATATGGACTACATAGCGGAGGAGCAGAATGGAGACGACGTTGCAGCCTTCGGCGATTTGTAAAGCGGGAATGTTTTTAATACTGTCACGTTTAGAACTAAGTTCTGCACTCGAGATAAGCACGGGAAGGAACCAGGAGGAGAGGAGGACCCGAGAGAGAGAGGAGATAATTTTGTATTGCCAGAATTACCATTTAGATCAACAGATCGGTGAAACCTCACAGGACTCCGGAGGACTTTTTGCCATCTGGAATACCTCCGTCTTCAGTCGCTGGAGGAGCAGGAGAGGCGCCATTCGCGCATGTGCCTAACGCTGCAGCCCTGTGAAGCACCAACTTCGGTCTCCAGGGACAAGATCAAAGATACTTCTAATCGTCTTCAGAAACAGGATTGTATTTATTCGAGAAGTTGAGTAAAGGAAATGGAAAGAGTTGCCGAATAATGACAGTGAACAATTGCACACATCTGATAATAAGGACCACTTCCAGGAAGCGCTCTACGCAAGCTACTCTGAGGTAGGAGAGGAAAGCAAATAGTCTAAAATCTGCTGAGTCTTCCCTGAGAGTGTTTCAGAATCCTTTGGTCTCCAGAGCCTGGAAGGGCGAGGGAGAAGGAGAGCCATTCGCACATGTCCCAAGCGCTAGAGCTCAGTGGAACTCCAACTTCACAGTCCCCAGAAGCACGCTAATAAATCCTCCGAGTCGCCCTGAAGCCTTCGGAGATTTGATGTCATTTTCGAAAAGCATGATTAAGGAGGGTCTGAACCACAAGGCAGAGGGGCCCCAAGGCGCCCTAAGGATGCCTTACCTTGAAGGGAACCTTGACTGGGGAAGATCCTCCTCAGAGGCTGCTTCCCTGAAGGTAGGCAGATTTCCTGCCAGGCAGGGGCAGCGGGCCTGAGGAGGGCCTGAACCACAAGGCTGAGAGGCCCAAAGGCGCCCTAGGGAAGCCTTCCCTTGAAGGCACCCTTGACTGGGGAAGATCCTCCTCAGAGGCAGCTTCCCTGGAGGTAGGCAGGTTTCCTGCCAGGCTGGGGAAGCGGGCCTGAGGAGGGCGTTAACCACAAGGGTGAGTGGCCCAAAGGCGCCCTAGGGAAGCCTTCCCTTGAAGGCACTCTTGAGTTGGGAAGATCCTCCTCAGAGGCTGCTTCCCTGGAGGTAGGCAGGTTTCCTGCCAGACTGGGGAAGCGGGCCTGAGGAGGACCTGAACCACAAGGGTGAGTGGCCCAAAGGTGCCCTAGAGAAGCCTTACCTTGAAGGCACCCTTGACTGGGGAAGATCCTTCTCAGAGGCTGCTTCCCTGGAGGTAGGCAGGTTTTCTGCCAGGCTGGGGAAACGGGCCTGAGGAGGACCTGAACCACAAGGGTGAGTGGCCCAAAGGCGCCCTAGGGAAGCCTTCCCTTGAAGGCACCCTTGAGTTGGGAGGATCCTCCTCAGAGGCTGCTACCCTGGAGGTAGGCAGGTTTCCTGCCAGGCTGGGGAAGCGGGCCTGAGGAGGGCCTGAACCACAAGGGTGAGTGGCCCAAATGCGCCCTAGGGAAGCCTTCCCTTGAAGGCACCCTTGACTGGGGAAGATCCTCCTCAGAGGCTGCTTCCCTGGAGGTAGGCAGGTTTCCTGCCAAGCTGGGGGAGCGGGCCTGAGGAGGGCCTGAACCACAAGGGTGAGTGGCCCAAAGGCGCCCTAGGGAAGCCTTCCCTTGAAGGCAACCTTGACTAGGGAAGATCCTCCTCATAGGCTGCTTCCGTGGAGGTAGGCAGGTCTCCTGCCAGGCTGGGGAAGCGGGCCTGAGGATTTGCCTGAACTACAAGGGTGAGTGGCCCAAAGGCGCCCTAGGGAAGCCTTCCCTTGAAGGCACCCTTGATTTGGGAAGATCCTCCTCACAGGCTGCTTCTCTGGAGGTTGGCAGGTTTCCTGCCAAGCTGGGGAAGCAGGCCTGAGGAGGACCTGAACCACAAGGGTGAGTGGCCCAAAGGCGCCCTAGGGAAGCCTTCCCTTGAAGGCACCCTTGAGTTGGGAAGATCCTCCTCATAGGCTGCTTCCCTGGAGGTAGGCAGGTCTCCTGCCAGGCTGGGGAAGTGGGCCTGAGGAGGACCTGAAGCACAAGGGTGATTGGCCCAAAGGCACCCTAGGGAAGCCTTCCCTTGAAGGCAACCTTGACTGGGGAAGATCCTCCTCAGAGGCTGCTTCCCTGGAGGTAGGCAGGTTTCCTGTCAGGCTGGGGAAGTGGGCCTGAGGAGGACCTGAACCACATGGTTGAGGGGCCCCAAGGCGCCCTAGGGAAGCCTTCCCTTGAAGGCATCCTTGAGTTGGGAAGATCCTCCTCAGAGGCTGCTTCCCTGGAGGTAGGCAGGTTTCCTGCCAGACTGGAGAAGTGGGCCTGAGGAGTGCCTGAACCACAAGGGTGAGTGGCCCAAAGGCGCCCTAGGGAAGCCTTCCCTTGAAGGCACCCTTGAGTTGGGAAGATCCTCCTCAGAGGCTGCTTCCCTGGAAGTAGGCAGGCTTCCTGCCAGCCTGTGGAAGCGGGCCTGGGGAGGACCTGAACCACAAGGCTGAGAGGCCCAAAGGCGCCCTAGGGAAGCCTTCCCTTGAAGGCACCCTTGACTGGGTAAGATCCTCCTCAGAGGCTGCTTCCCTGGAGGTAGGCAGGTTTCCTGCCAGGCTGGCGAAGCAGGCCTGAGGAGGACCTGAACCACAAGACTGGGGGGCCCAAAGGTGCCCTAGGGAAGCCTTCCCTTGAAGGCACCCTTGACTGGGAAAGATCCTCCTCATCGGCTGCTTTCCTGGAGGTAGGCAGGTTTCCTGCTAGGCTGGGGAAGCGGGCCTGAGGAGGACCTGAACCACAAGGGTGAGTGGCCCAAGGGCACCCTAGGGAAGCCTTCCCTTGAAGGCACCCTTGAGTTGGGAAGATCCTCCTCAGAGGCTGCTCCCCTGGAGGTAGG
>JANJGK010002723.1:0-47500 GCA_039081455.1 Macrobrachium rosenbergii | reverse complement strand
TCTCACCTACCTGGATGTTGTGACACCAGTTTGAATAGCCACAAATCAATCAATCAGTCCTTCACCTGGAGCAAGAACGAGAGGCACAGCATGGAGAAATATCTGCCTGTGGCTTCAACACTTGCTGGTGACCTCGGCCTGTCTAGGGACTCTTGCAACTTCGCGAGATTTGGTGAGTAAAACCTTCTTTTTTTGTTATGCATTAATGCCTTTCCATCCATGAATAATATTATGTACTATTCACCTGTATCTTCATTCATTATTATTCACAAGTCTGTTAAGATTATTATTATCGTACTCTGTGTTGATTAGTGTAGTTAGCTATGTGTTAAAATATTAATTTTGGGGAATATTTGGGATCACTTTGCATCTACACCATTATACACCGCCATCATTAATCAATACTCTCAGGATTGTCAGGATTATCATCAACATCCACACTTGATTCCATCTTTACTCATGTTTATTTATCTATATATTAACACTATGACAATATCTTTGGAAAAAGTTTCTGAACTTTCTATGAAAAAAGCAAAGAAAATTGGTAAAGGGTTTGGGGCAAATCTTTTGAACATCAGGCAACTTTGCAGACCATCCCAACAAATAGTTTTGGGGGAATTCATACCATAAAAACATGATAAAACATAATTGGGGGAACTGGAGAAAAATATTGACATTCCCTTTTCATTTTGCAAATACCTCGGAATCTAATGACCTTTTTCAATTAGTGCATAAGCACACTTTACATAGAATGAGCTTCGTGGAAGAAAATGTAAGATCATAGCATTATGCATAACGATTTTATCGCGTTGTCCAACTCGATTTTCATTCGTTTTTGACCCCGGTTTTAAAAAGCGTCGCGTAGCATAGCATAGTATGTCCCTTCCCCCTGTGATAGACGCTTCCTGCCTCGATATATTAATCAAGCTCTGTTTACCCGGCCTGACTACGGACTGTCCAACGCAGGACTGGGTAGTTTTTGTTTACTGTGGGGCTCTGTTTCGCCAAGCAGTTCTTGATAATACTCACACACAAACTCTCTCTCTCTCTCTCTCTCTCTCTCTCTCTCTCTCTCTCTCTCTCTCTCTCTCTCTCACACACACACATATATATATATATATATATATATATATATATATATATATATATATATATATATATATATATATATATATATATATGTACCGATCTGTCGTAGATATCTTGGTGTGACAGGATCGGTCCGGTGGAATATTGGACAGACATGATGTTGCATGCCAGCATTAAGTAAAGAGCTGATCTTGACCGCATGCTGGCTACTCACGAGGCAAGTGTTTATTTCTGGTGTTGTCGTCATCTTCGTTCCACCTGAAAGTTTTCTGTCCCAGGAGACGAACTCTGCGGCTGCATTAATGAGGGACGAGAGACTCCTCCGGGGAATGCTCCATTTCTTCTGTGTTGCAAATCTTTTCGCAACTGGCAAGGCTGTTTTTTTTTCTTGTGCTTTCTGCTAAGCTATAATCTGCTCTTGCGATTGAGAGCGTGCGCCTGCCTTTGTTGATAATACAAAAACTGTTTCGTCGCCAATAAATGCCTCGGTATATAGTTCAGAATCAGCTGGGTTAACTGATCGAGTCATTAACCAGATGTGGTCAAAAGGAACCTGCCTCACTGACCTTGCCGTGCCAGTGACGATGAAAGTCGTCATTTTATTAGAAATTGTCCTCACAAATTGGCGTTTATGGAGGATGTCTCCATCACTGGGAAAATGTTCCTTGTCTTCTTCTTCATCAGGGGTCACTTTGAAACCGTCTTTGTTATATCTTCTGTTATAATATTTTCAGTGGGACCTGGTTATCAATATCGATTTACCAGCTGAATGAGGGAATAAATTTTAGAGTGCGCTCGCCGTTGCTTTACCGCATGAATTCTCGCCAGTTTTCAATTGCTTGCTGTTCTCATGAAGTTTTTTTTTTTTTTTTTTTTTTTTTTGTCAGGAGCAAAATACCCTTTGAGGCATACAGTACGTTCAGTGATGAATGAATTTTGTTGACAAGGAACTGACTGCCAGGTTTTACACACGAATCTAAACCACAGGTAAATGCTGTGTTTTCAGCCGCGTTTTTCTGTCAAAGTATGTAACAAATTTTGCTTGGTGTTTATAGACTAAATGAAGTAGAGGTTTGCTTAATAATAATAATAATAATAATAATAATAATAATAATAATAATAATAATAATAATTTTTGTTATTATTATTATTATTATTATTATTATTATTATTATTATTATTATTATTATTATTATTATTATTATTGTTGTTGTTGTTGTTACAAACTGGAATTCTAATCTCACGGTTATTTAGGATGATAAATTGTAGAGTGGTGACCAGAAAAAAAATGACGTAAATATCGAAGGACATGACTGTCAAGGGCAGAAGAAGTCTTCCTGAGGATCCTGTGTCCTTCCAGCAGAGGAAAACTGCATTTTCGGGATTTTTGGGAAAGTTTATTGTTTCCCTGGCGTTTGCTGCGTCATGTCTGCTCTCAAAGACTGACAGACTGAGTTCATAATACTCGTCATTACGGTGTTCATTGATGACCCAAGAGAGGAGACACTTCGATGTGGAAAAGACATTACCTCCCCCACCGCCCCCACCGCCCCCCACATAAAAAATGAGAGTTTGTAAAGTGATCTTAATGTTTATATTGTGCAGCAATGTATTCCACAGTATATTTTTATGTTGACTGCTGTTTTAATTATTGGGTTTGGAGTCGTTTAATGCAAGAAATGACCCACACAAGTGTCTGTCTGTGTGTCTTGTGAAGATTCATTATGAAGACGATAATGCTCTGGGTCCCATCATCAACTATTCTCTCTCTCACGCGCAAGCACATTGCTAACAATCCAAGGAACATTTCAGGACCCTGGAACAAGACCGGTATGAAACCCTGCCTTCAATTCATCACTGCTGAGACTGAATCGGAAATCGGGGCGGGGGGTGGGGGGGGGGGGGGGGGGTGTTGGCGGCGTTGAATGGAGGGAGGATTTCGTTTTCGTGAGTCTGGTCATTCTCTCAGCGTCTCTTACCCCGCTATCACCTCCCCCCCCACCTCCCACGACGTCCCTTGGCTCCACACCCTACCCTTAACTCCGCCCCCATTGGTTAGGAAACTAGAGCGTTTTTCCTCTTCAGGTTTCTCGTTGTGTTGGTATGGGAATAATGGCTGCTTTCCCAGGCTTTGGCCCGAAATGGGCTGAGCAGCCACTTGGTTTCTTGAATATACATACAGGCCTAATAGCTCAGTAGGGCTAGACTTTTGTGTCGATGGGATGAAGGAGGAAGCTTCACCTGTAGCAGAGATGAAAGAGAGATGAAAGTGACCCAGTTAGTGGAGGGATCGGACGTGTCGGTGTATGAATCACCCACGTTGTGAGGAGAGAATAGAAAAAGAGGCACCTTGGGGGCTGTATGAATTGGTGTTCTAGAAGACTGACTGTGAGAGAGAGAGAGAGAGAGAGAGAGAGAGAGAGAGAGAGAGAGAGAGAGAGAGAGAGTCTTGTAATCATGTTTTGGACGCTGCGAGATTATGAGTAGAGTTAACTATATCTTAGTTTAACCAGACCACTGAGCTGATTAACAGTTCTCCTAGAGAGGGCTGGCCCGAAGGATTAGATTTATTTTACGTGACTAAGAACCAGTTGGTTACCTAGCAACGGGACCTACAGCTTATTGTGGAATCCGAACCACATTATAGCGAGAAATGAATTTCTATCACCAGAAATAAATTCATCTTATTCTTCATTGGCCGGTCGGAAATTCGAATTCGCGGCCAGCAGAGTGCTAGCTGAGAACGGAACCCACTCCCCCAACGAGGAACTGATTATGAGTAGAGAACGACATATTGCAGCCTCTGATGAAATGTTAAACATTAAGAGTGGCAGGTTGGAAGAGAGAGAGAGAGAGAGAGAGAGAGAGAGAGAGAGAGAGAGAGAGAGAGAGAGAGAGAGTTTAGGGAGGATAAGAGGAGAATATTTTCCTGCAAGACTGATCAGACCACCGCCTAAGGTAACTGAGCAGAATGTGGGCGGGGAGGGAACATGGAGAGAGGGAGCCCTTTTTCCCTTCTTCCAAGGGATGTTAAAGATTAATTGGTGTCACTTTGAGAACGAACCACTTACAGAAGTTGAGATTCATTATTGTCTTTCAGAAAGATGAGTTAACAAGAAGAAGAAAGCACTTTATCTGAAACGATGTCATTCCCTTGACATGGCTTGCAGGGGAACGAAAGCATTTGGTGAGGATCGGGGACATGATTTCAAAGGTTGCTTGGAAAAGTCCGAGCAGGAAGTCAAGCAAGGAAGGAAGGAAGGAAGGAAGAAATAGAAGTGTATATTAATTCAGCATCGGGAGGAGAGAGAGAGAGAGAGAGAGAGAGAGAGAGAGAGAGAGAGAGAGAGAGAGAGAGAGAGAGAGGGAGGAAGGCTTGTGGCGACGAAGGGCCTGTGGTGATAGTGACGATGATGATGATAGTGATGAAGGTGCTGGAGATGTCGAGGGGAGAATAATGGGTTTTTATGATTAGAAAGATCGATCGAAGTTCAAAGCTTGGAATGGGAGAAGAGAAGAGAAGAGAAGAGAAGAGAAGAGAAGAGAAGAGAGCGGAAACAGATATCATCAATTTCGTGGGAATTCAGTCATGATGATGGCACAACCTTTTGCAACAATGCAAAGGTTGGTGCAGAACAACAAGAGCCACACTTCACAGGCAATTCATGAACGGAAGAGTGATGCTTATGGACAAATTATTCTGATTTCTTTTCATCTCAGCGCCGAGGGCGGAAAAATGAGGAATGGTAATAATGAAATATTACAAATACTTCGATTCCTGAAGGGAAGGATTGAAACTTGCACCCGTCATTCACCCTGACTGTCTGGTGGGGCTTTCAATCATTCGACGTCCAAGAGAAATTTCAGCTAAGCCTCTTGACGACCATTCTCCCCCACCCCCACCCCCCCACCCCACCCATCCACTACTCATTTTTGCAGATGGTTTAGCAAAAAAAAAAAAAATCTTGAGAATCATTTGCTGTATTTTCATGGTCCTTTGCATTTGGCGCTTGGTCCTTCCTTCTCCGGTATCTGAATGTCCCCATTGGATGCCAAGAGAAAATGATGATTCATTCCCTAAGCATCATTACCGTCAAGTCCACTTGTGGTTTACATGTTATTTATGAGAACCGCTGATGAATGATTGGTATTTCCTTTTCGTCACTTCCGTGGGAACCTCTAGCAATAGCGAGCTTGTTTTTCCTCGGTTACAGAAATACGTCCGGTGTTTCAATTCTGTTGTTATTTGGGAGGCCTCAGAGGTCCTCTGAACAGCTGGGGTACCTGAGGTCCTCTTTAGAAATCGGGTTATTCCCTGCTTGAAGCAGCAAGGAATGGTTCTTCAAGAAGCCAGTCTTCTCTCTCAGTGGTCAGATTTTCTCCCAAAAATATTTCTTCTGTTTCCTTATGCTATGTTGTTTTGCAATCCGGGAACTATTTCGCTTCATTTCTATCATCTTTTAGATTCAATAATCATATGTAAAGCTTTTATACATAGCCTTGGGGAAAACTGTCCTTGCTTATGTCGATAAGCGAATCTATTTCTCCGTTAATTTGTCCCTCTTTCCAGAATTGATTATTGAACGCATTTCCCTTTCCAATTTTTTCCTCTTGATGATTTTACGTTTACGTAATGCATGAGCCAGTAAACTAAGGTATACTTTTTAACTCAAGCAGTACACTAGCAGGGACAGGCACTCATGAAAGATAAAAGAATGAAAAGCAAAATAGAAAATAAAAAGAAGAGTTTATCCAGGCATCGATAAGACAAAAGTTCTGGAGAGACGATTGCCATCGATACCTGGCATGCGATCTTCTTTGCAAAGGGCGCCCCCTTCTTCTTCCCCTCCCGACGGACGATCTGATCTCTAACCTCGGCCTTTGTGACTTTATTCTTAACCATCCAACTTCGCAGCCTTCTCTCCTGTTCAGGACGAATGCATGGCAATGAGCTCTATTACATATATGACTGCAGGATATCACAAAATAAACTTGTGAATACCAGTATCAAGTTTGTAAGACTTGTGGCTGAAGGCCCCTGGTGCTTCGTGGCAAATAAGCAAAGACGGCACTCTGTGTCCCAAGCTCCACTTGAAGTGTCTCTCAAGAGTCAGGGTGGAACGTTCATGAACTCTCTTCTTTCTATTCACTGGGACTATTTCGCTGCTGGATCTACTGTAGACCTCTCGTGCTGCTTGCACCAGATTCTTCAGATCGGTTGCTGCGAGTTTGAGAGATTGTCTCTTTTCCCCAGTCAGCAGCATCAGCACTCGTCCTCACCTCCTCCTCTTCCTCCTTCTCCTCCTCCTCACTTTTGTCTAGCCTCAGGCCCCGCATGACGGGTTCCTACATATCCTCACGCAAGAGAAAATTTCTAGGCCTTGAGAGCTCTCTCTCTCTCTCTCTCTCTCTCTCTCTCTCTCTCTCTCTCTCACACACACACACAAACAGATGCTTTATGGAAGTCAGCACTTTTAAAAATAAAAATTAATACGAATAGAAACAAAGTAGATAAATAAATACGAATAAAAAAGATAATATTAGGAATAAGAAAATAGGAATAAAATAAGATTACAAATAAAGTTAAATAGAAATGAGCATAACATCAAAGCTTCGTCCTATTTTGCATGAAGCCTGGCTCCCTAATTTTGAGAGAGAAATTCGGATCTCGTTTTTGCCCAACATTATTCCTTCCCGGAAGCCAGTCTCGCTGGTACTGCCTCTCTCTCTGGCGCCTTCCTTCCCTTGGCACTCACGCAGGTCGGTTGATTGGGGAAGTTTATTCATAGGAGATAATCAGTTCAAAAAGTTTGACCATATTTGACCCTCAGGTTTGAGGTTTCCCACGGTCTCGTTGCCTGCTTATGCACACACAGAAGTATTCTCAGATATGCGTTTGTGTCTATGCACTGAAAATATGACGTTGATACACCTGATCTGCATATTCACGACGTTGATTTTTGTGATGTTACAATATATTTCATCTTTTACCGTTTGTTTACCTTCATTGTAGGTTTCGCTGCATGGGTGCGCTCTGCTGTCTTCACTCGTAGGTCAGTGTTCATTAGATGCTGTTTTGTACATTATTAGTTATAAGCTCACTGGCACCTCGCGTCTGCAATGACAATCGTTTAGGTACTCCACAAACAAAACCTTTTCGTTTCTTTTCTTTTCTTTCGCAAGATCGACTGTTGCTTGCTAATATTGAACTTTCCGTCCTTCCACTCCTCAAGACCCTTCCTTTTGTCTTGATGTCACGATGTTTGAGACTTCTGCTGCAGAGCCTGCTCTGATTCAGTTGTGTGGAGGTCCTATATACTGGGATTGAGAACGTGTAGAGGCAGTGCCTCATCTACACCTCGCCATTCTCTCTCTAGATAATGAATGTGGAGGTGGTCTCAATTCTTGATCTTTTAGGCAGTTTTGCCTCATATTTTTCATATTTTGCATTGCATTGCATATATTGGAAGGACTTGAACTATATCTTTGAAACGTACTTATATCATGTACTGGCAAAAGTTTGAGCAATTTCTTTTTAAATTGACATTCTGCTTATTTGCAGACGACGTTTTCCTCTCGCCTGTCTTGTATCACTTTGCTATTTGCCTCCGTAAAATTATATATATATATATATATATATATATATATATATATATATATATATATATATATATATATATATATATATATATATATATATATATATATATATATATATATACACGTATTTAACAAACTATGCGCCAGCTTGGCACAGGCACATTCGCTGCAGCTGCGGTTGTGTCGACATCGAGGTTTCCACGGTTGACAGTAGGATCTGACGTATGCATTTGAGTCTGTCACGATCCAAGCTCATAGAGACAGTGTGATCTTTCGAACATTGAACCAATGCCGCCGGAAGTGTCCAGGTTCCAGTGAGGTATGTGTGTGTGTGTGTATGCGATCTCCCAAGGTATATTATCCGGGGGATAGACGCTTGCAGGAGGATTGCATTGAGAGAATGGGTCTGTTTTGGTTAGTGGTGAAGTGTTGGAAAATCGCCACTGGAAAATCTGTTACTTGTCGCCATAGAAAGTGAGTTCCATTATTTATGAACACTTGTATCTTTTCCAGACATTTGATAGGAAGACCCAGTTGCGCTGCAGTGAAATTCCTCTTCGCATTTTCCTGTTTGTTCTCCATCGTACATTTTTGTTTTGGATATGTACGTTAATCAACACCGTTTCAGGTTTTAATATATTGATATGTTTCTTTCAATAGGAATTCTGGTTTCGTCGTGAGAGGACGATATTTGGAAGTGGTGTTTACTCTTTACATGCTATATGACATTTTATTTTGGTCTAGAATAATTATGACCTTATAACGGTATTTGCTGACCAGGGTGTTATTCACTAGTTTGCTTGGTATAGAATTATTAACATGCTTGTTTGTGAAACAAGATTTCTTCTAGTTATGAATTCCATTTGTAGTGGGTGGAATTCTCTCTATTTCATGATCGTATCTTTCGCTGAATCAATTTCGTTAAATCTGCAAATAAAGTCTACTTTTGTACGCCATTGTTTAATTTCAGTACGCCTTTGTTTAAGCGAGAGAAGTCGACACAGGGGAAGGAATTTGCTGACGCAAGGGGCCACGGCTACCAGAGACGTCTTAAGAAAAGTAATATGTTTGATCTGTTCTTAAAACAGATACAGCAATAAAAGATGGCCCTATTTGACCTCGGAATAGGCCATTTAACACACACACACACACATATATATATACAGGTATGTATATATATATATATATATATATATATATATATATATATATATATATATATATATATATATTTCAGAAAATATGGCCGCTACAATGTTATAACGTACATAGTGTGATGAAAGAATTTTCGGTGCGAGATGGTACTGACCGAGCCGTCAGTTGCAAAATCTTTGTATTTAGCAAATAGTTTGATTCCTCAGCTCTCTGCGCGAGAAGCTCAGCAATATTGGCAATCAGGTGATCTCCGGAGCGTTATGTATATTCGTGAGTACGTGCGTTACTTTGATCTAGATTATGCCAAAATCTGCCCTAAAAGTGAGTTTGATCGTTCATTAACGTGATAGAACTGCAGTTGTCCAGTCATAGCTTTGGAGTGGTTCCAGGCTTTGAAAATCGGCAGATAAGGTAGAGTCTCAAATCTCTGTTTTTATGGGAGAAAATTGAACTTGTGATTTTTACCATGACTTTCTAATCATTATGAACTTTTGAACTGGTGTGGGAAATTTAATATGAATATCCATACCTCTTTTATATTTTTATTTTGTTATGTTACGTTTGCCATATCTTGGCTATGCATTTTACATTTTCCATTATTGTGTTTTGCATTTCATATATTTTTGGGAGTTTCCTATCATGTTTAATTCTTTCGACAGATGTCTGTGGAATTGTGGTAGACTGTTTTTTTTGGACATGACTTTTAGTTATTGATTTGGGAGTATGTGTGATTTTGGGGATTTCCAGGCTATTAGCCATAATGAGACTTCTTTAATCAGAAGTGCTTTGCAGTTTAGAGTTTAGTTATCTGACTTGATAATTCATTTATTATGCATTTTAATCTTTGCTTTGTTTTATTCATTTCTTGTTGGGTTATTTGAATAATAAACCTATTTTTGTAAGAACGATTGTGTTTCTTTAAATAGTCCATTTAGTTGCTTTGAGAGAATGAGTGAGGTCAGGTGGATGAGCTTCGGAAAACGATGAGAGAGAGGGATTCGGGAGAGTGAGAGTCGATACATGGTGAGAGAGAGAGAGGGGAAGAAAAAATGCGAGTGTGATCATGGGTTGAACCTTTTCACGTCTTTTTCCTGAGGTCGGATCGCTAAGATCACACTACGTACACTTCTAAAACAAGTGTTGATCTGTTCCCTGTAACAGATTTTAATGGCGGCAGCGGTGTCCCATGTCTTTAAATAGTCTTAATTGGGGTTAGCGAAAGAGGGAGATTACTAATAGACTAATTGGTTACGTTGATGCCCAAGGCATAGGCGACCTCACCTAAGGCGACGAGTCAGTGTTGAATGACTGTGGGTCGTGATTACGTGGGTAATACGGGGGATCTTTTTTTTTCCGTCTCTATTCGAGTACTGGGAGTAGGGAGTTGTGAAATAGATCTGGGTGATCTCTAGAGCAATTTTGAGGTTAACAAAATACCCAAATAAGTGTGAATAGTGGCGATTGTGAGTTAATTAAGCAAAGTGGTGATTCAACAAAAATCACGCTTGCGTCTCTCTGCTTCGTCTTCGAGATGGTGACGTCACAGGTTGCACAGAGCTCCGTTTTCTGTTCAAATTGGTGAGTACCCCATTCTCGTAAGTTGCGCAGAACTCCGTTTTCTGTTCTTCTTTTAGAGGCGGTAACTTTTGCCTTTCTCTAGTGTTCTTTTTGGTTTCTTTTTTATGTTGTTACGCTCAGGGTGTCTAATCACTTACAAAATGCCGGACGATGCAGCAAGCACATCCCAATCAGTTGTGGTGCATAAAGTGACGAGCGTTAGCGTGGGAATTACTAATTTTAAAGGGTTAGTTGACGGGAAGCCAACCCAAAATATAGAAACTTTCATTGAGTCGATGAACAATTATCTGAATTCCAAGAAAATTACGAATGGCGCTGAAGCTTTGACAGAGGCCAAATCATTTCTGCATTTGGATAAAGGAGATATTGGGAAACGGGCACGCAGTTTCGGGTTCAGAAGGTGTAAAACTTGGAATGAACTGCAGAAATTTCTACGAGCTACTTATGGCGGAGTTCAACGTGAGTGTGCAGTTCGGAATTTGCGAGCATTTCTTAAAATAAAGAAAGGCAATGATTCACTAGTCACATACAGTGCGAATTTATTTGATGCAGTAGGTGAGTTAAAGAAATCTATAACAGGCTCTCCATGGGTAACTGGAAATAATATCTCCTTAGATAATTTTGAAAGATTGTTACACTTTGCTTGCCTTTTAACGTCGGTCCCAGATGTAATTGTAGATAGTTTTGACAAAAGAATTGATCTGGATACAGAGGAATCCTTTTTGTTTGCACAGATTAATAAAAATCTATCAAAATGCCCGACACTGGACAGTAGTTTTGTACAGGGAGGTGCAAAAATGTCGGCTGCTGTTTCGAAACCACAGAATAATGCTAGTCCCTCGCATTCGGGGAAATGATGCAACAGCGAAGACATGTGCACGAGTAGAATCGAAGAAAATTCCAGAGAGATCAGTCACAACGATACGTTGTTTTAATTGTGATAAACTAGGACATAGTAAATCAAATTGCAGAGTGAGATATTGTTCAGCTTGCAAATCTTCAGATCATGGATGGAGATTTTGTCCAGTCACAAAGAGTAGAGAATATTCAGGGAAGTCACGGGGAGGTTTTTCTAGATATGACAGGAGAATTCCACATGATGCAAGTTCTAGATACACAAAGGAACAGCAGAATTTTCACAAGATAAGTTCGAAAACGGACACAGGATAATGAGCAATCAGGTCTTAGAGCCACCAGAACCTAGACCGATTGTACGTGGATTTTCTAATGGCAGTGAAATTTCTATTTTCATTGATTCTGGTAGCTCAGTTAACTTAGTAAATGCTGACCTTTTTCACTCGAAGTTTCCAGAGTGCAAATTAGTCCCTTCTAGTGAGACAGTGTGTGATGTACAATCGAGGAAACAGAATATTTTAGGTTCGTCATTTCTTACGCTTTGTATCGGCGGAAAGACAATAGTAGAATCATTTTTGGTCATAGAAGGATTAGCCTTAGGTGAAATGGTTTTGCTAGGACACCCTTCTTGCATGCGACATAACATCAACATTCTTACGGGAATTCAAGGGATTACAATAGGTGAGTCAGGTTGTTTTGTTCCTTATATACACAGGAAAAAAACTTGTGAGAAACCTAAGACACAGTCTGAGACATGTGTAACACATTCATTAGAGAGTGAAGATATTCCGCAAAGATCTTTCAAAGGATTTTTGTTGGAAGATATTGAATTGCAACCGCGAGTTCCTACATTGGTTAAAGTGTCGCTGAAAGAGGAAAAGTTTCCTTCTCAAGTGTGCGTTGTTGAGGGAACTGAGAAATTCAAAGACGTTGTGAGTACGGTGTCAGTGAATGAAGTTTCAGTCGCAGGTGTGACTTCAGTAGAATTAGTTAGCTATCAAGACTCAGTGAAAAAAATATCACAAGAGTACTTATGTAATTGATTTTGAAGAGTTTAATGAAGAGCATAAATTAGTGAGTTTTTGTGGAGACGGGAATATGTTTCCTAACGAGGAGCAACGGTTCCGAAGTCAGGTTCTGCATGAACATTTGGCTAAAGTTGATTATCCTGAGTATTCAGATAAAGTAGAGAAAGTGTTGAAAGAATATCTAGATATCATTGCTTTGAAGGGAGATGAATTAGGAGTTACAGATGTTTTAGAACATTCAATCCGCCTAGAAAAGGGTACAAATCCCATATATATTCCAGCATATCGAATTCCTTTTAAGATCAGAGAAGAAGTAGAAAAAGAAGTTCAGAGGTGGGAGTCGGAAGGCATTATCAGACCATCCAATTCTCCGTTTAATTTTCCTTTGCTTGCAGTTCCTAAGAAAGACGGTAGTATCAGAGTTTGTGTAGATTTTTGTAAATTGAATGAAAAGACATGCCCAGATAGATATCCTATAGCTTGTTTGCCTGATTTGTTTGTTGAGATCGGTGGCAAGAATATATATTCATCTATAGATCTTATGCAAGGGTTTTTACAGGTTCCCCTTTGTGAGAGTAGCCGTAAATATACAGCATTTTCGGTACCAAAGGGACATTACGAGTTTAATAGGATGCCTTTTGGATTACAAGGGTCCCCAATAACATTTACTAGACTGGTTAACACAGTACTTCATGGCTTGTTAGGAAAGTCGGTGTTTGTGTACATGGATGACATTCTCATATGCACAGATACAATTGAAGAACATCTAAAGGTGTTAAAAGAAGTCCTCAAGCGATTACGGTTCGCTGGATTAAAGGTCAAATTGGCCAAATGTGGGTTTCTGAAGAGAAAAATTGTCTATTTAGGACATGTTATCTCTAAAGAGGGAGTTAGAGTGAATGATGAGAAAGTTAAAGCCATTGTGAATTTTCCAGTTCCCAAAACCAGGAAACAGATTCGTTCGTTCCTAGGTATGTCGGGTTTCTTTCGCTGTTTTGTGCGGAATTTTTCTACAATAGCGTCTCCATTGACAGATTTGTTATGAAAAGACGTTAAGTTTGTTTGGGGTGATAGTCAACAATTAGCTTTTGAGAAGCTTAAGAACGCTTTGGTGAACCCACCAGTTTTGAAGTTTCCAGATTTTAGTCAACCGTTCACCTTAGTGACTGACGCGAGTCAGGAAGGTATAGGTGCGTGTTTGATGCAGAAATTTGAGGGGAAATTACACCCAATTGCTTTTTATAGCAGAAAGTTCAAAACGCGTAGTAGTAACGAAAGGCTGATGTCAGTTGTGGACAAGGAGGCTTTCGCAGTCGTCTCTAGCCTTGTTTATTTTAAGATGTTGTTGTTGGGAAATAAAGTTGAGATTTTTACAGATCATCAACCGTTGTTAGAGCTTTTTAATAAGCCAAATTTGTCGCCCAAGAGAGCACGTTGGTTCCTAACATTGAGAGACTTTGATGCAAACCTCAAATACATTGAAGGTAAGCATAATGTAGTTGCAGATGCATTGAGCAGATATTTTCCGGTCGAGGATGAGGGAATACACACCGAATCCTGTGTGAGAGAAGAGAGTAAATATTTGGTGTCTAATGTCTCTGATAATAGTAGTTCTGAGATATTGCATGTAGAGGACATACACGTTTCTACAGTGCATACTTCGGGGAGAAATAGTGAGTCGGCAGTCTCGGGAGAGATTGTTGTTTGTGATAGTGAGAGTAACGCCGTGTGCTATATTACGGGTGAAAATGTCACTTGGGACATAGGCTTGCTCGAACAAAAGCAAGATGAAGATAAATTGTTGTCAGATGCTAAGGCATTTCTTAGGGGAGTTTCACCGAAGAAAGGGTATAAGTTGCCTTTTTCTGGTCTATTGTTGGAGAATAATTTATTGGTGAGGAAAGTTAAGTATAACTTGCGAAGTACTCGAAGCATGGGTGAGATTACACAAATCATCATGCCAGAGAGTCTAGTACCACAAGTTCTAGACATTGTACATTGTAAATTTGGTTCTCCTCATTTGGGTGTAGACAAGACGTATGAAAACGTCAGGTCAAAGTTCTTTTGGAAAAATATGTTTTCCGCAGTAGAAGCCTTTGTGAAGAAGTGCGCTATTTGCAATGCGAATAAGCCAGCGACGACAGTGTCGTGTCGTTTGGGTTCATATCCCGTACCACATAGGCCGTTTCAGAGAGTGCATATGGATATTCTGGGTAACTTCTCAGAGTCCGCTTATGGTTATAGACATTTATTAGTTGTTGTTGACGAGTTAACTTGTTTTGTCGAGATTTTCCCACTGAAGTACAAATCAGCTGAGGAAGTTGCTATAGCGTTCTTTAAGGGGATAATTTGTAGATATGGTGTTCCTGAATGTCTGATCACAGACAATGGTAGGGAATTTGTTAATAAGACTTTAGACGGTCTTGCTAATTTATTGGGAATAAAGAAAGCATATATAATCCGGTATAGACCTGAAGCAAATGGGTTGTGTGAGAGGGCGAATCGGAAAGTAATCGAAGCTTTGCGCATGACGGTGGGTGGTTCCGATACACATTGGGACAGATCTTTGGATGAAGTGCGATATAGTATCAATACTATGATGAATGACACAATTAAGATATCTCCAGCAGAAGCTTTGTATGGGTACAAGTTGAAAGGACCTTTTGATTTGTTACCAGAGCGAGTTCAGGGTGATGTTACGGTCACTTCGTTGATAAATACAGCGAGAGAAAGATTTGCACGTATCAGTAAAGAACTTGAACTTAGTTCGCGTGCAATGGTAGAGAAAAGTAACGCGAAATCGAGGGGAGTAGCTTTTTCGATGGGTGATAGAGTGTTTGTTAAAGTGAATGTTCGGAATGATCTGAATTATAAATTAAGTCCGAAGTTCCACGGACCTTTTGAGATTGTAGAGATTAAAAGAGGGAATAGATTTGTAGTAAAAGATGTAAATACTGGAGTGACGAAATTGACCCATATTTCGAAGTTAAAGAAAGTTGGGATGTAATGGAACATTTGTATATAGTTATGTAGTGGAACGTTTGTATATAGTTAGAGGGATAAATGGGTTGATGTTTGTATATATATGATATTTATTTATTTTTTTTTTGTCTCTTGTTCATTTTAGATGTTGAAGTTCTTAATCATTTGTTTTCGAATGATTTTGTAATTGAGACATGGGCTAATTTCATACGAGATTTGACCCGTGTGTTAGTGTGTTATTGTGTTATTGTGTTATGATGTGTTTTATCATCTGACGCAATATGTGTGTCGTTTAGGATTTTTTTTTCTTTTGGGAGGTACTTAGTATATCGGACCGAACAAGTCTGATCTTTTTTTTCGGGTTGGGAGATCGTATTTGAGTATTTGGATTTTTTTTTCCAGTTTCTTTTTTAAAATGAAGGGAGCTGTATTGTGAGTAGTTGTAGTTGTTAAGATCATGGGAGCGAGTGCCATTACGTCAATTGCTATTTTGTTGAGAATTAGTCAGATGTTGCGAAATATTTGCTAACCGGAGTAGTACTTTCATGTCTTTTACGAGACATGATACGTTTCAGTGTTTGGATAGGATTCTCGAGTATTTTTTTTTCTGTTGGATAGAATTTTTTTTATGAGTGAGTTCCGTAGAGTTGTTGTGCTTAGTAGTGAGTTGATTGTGGATATTCCGGATACACACTTGGAATTAGTTCACATTAAGAGTGTTTGACTTTTGCATTAGTAGTCTTATTGGTTCAGTAACATGAAACCTTTTTGTTATTAGACCTTTTTCGAGTGCTTTTTGGAGACTCAGTAGTGACATGGGATGGATTAGGGACCATGTTCATTTTGGGAGATCAATATCAAGGTTCGGGAGTTGATAATAAGACAAGTTGTACTTTAGTTAGAGAGAAGTGTTCCAGTTGCGAGTTGTAGCTGTGGGTGGTTGTGAATTATCATTAGTTCATGGACAGACTCCGACAGAATGTGACTTTAGACAGTTCCTGCGAGATTACCACCTTGTGTCCACCAGAACCCTTCCTGCCGTGTTTTGCAAGGAGCGTGCAGTTACAATGATGTGCCAGAACAACAAGTCGACATCATTCGTTCTTCGAGGGTCCAAGCTGTTCGACTCATCCTGCAGAATCCTGTCTACGGACTTTCTCGTACTTAGCCGTGCTGTATTCAACAGTTCCGAGAAGATAATTATGCGTCATACGCATAACGAGCATTTGGTAGTGGCGGTACCTACAACCAAGGTGCCAATGACGGTTCCACCGTTGGAAGACATCGACGATTCCGTGATGTTCGAGTATCAGGAATATATTATGCCGACAATTTTAATTGTTTTAATAGCTATTTTACTGATAATTCTTGTTGTGGGAGTAGTAAAGCTTATTCGTGTTTGTAAGATTACATGTACAGGCTCTAAGAACACAACCCCAGTGACTTTGGAAGTGCGTCATGAGAGCAGTCCTTAAAGCTGCAGTACAGTAGACATTGCTAATTGAGCATAGCCCTATCTGTTATGTTTTATACATATGCTTTTGTTTTAGTTTGCCGTTAAGGAGAGCGAGACGCTCTTATGTGGTGGCCGAGCACTATTTCAGAAAATATGGCCGCTACAATGTTATAACGTACATAGTGTGATGAAAGAATTTTCGGTGCGAGATGGTACTGACCGAGCCGTCAGTTGCAAAATCTTTGTATTTAGCAAATAGTTTGATTCCTCAGCTCTCTGCGCGAGAAGCTCAGCAATATTGGCGATCAGGTGATCTCCGGAGCGTTATGTATATTCGTGAGTACGTGCGTTACTTTGATCTAGATTATGCCAAAATCTGCCCTAAAAGTGAGTTTGATCGTTCATTAACGTGATAGAACTGCAGTTGTCCAGTCATAGCTTTGGAGTGGTTCCAGGCTTTGAAAATCGGCAGATAAGGTAGAGTCTCAAATCTCTGTTTTTATGGGAGAAAATTGAACTTGTGATTTTTACCATGACTTTCTAATCATTATGAACTTTTGAACTGGTGTGGGAAATTTAATATGAATATTCATACCTCTTTTATATTTTTATTTTGTTATGTTACGTTTGCCATATCTTGGCTATGCATTTTACATTTTCCATTATTGTGTTTTGCATTTCATATATTTTTGGGAGTTTTCTATCATGTTTAATTCTTTCGAGATGTCTGTGGAATTGTGGTAGACTGTTTTTTTTGGACATGACTTTTAGTTATTGATTTGGGAGTATGTGTGATTTTGGGGATTTCCAGGCTATTAGCCATAATGAGACTTCTTTAATCAGAAGTGCTTTGCAGTTTAGAGTTTAGTTATCTGACTCGATAATTCATTTATTAAGCATTTTAATCTTTGCTTTGTTTTATTCATTTCTTGTTGGGTTATTTGAATAATAAACCTATTTTTGTAAGAACGATTGTGTTTCTTTAAATAGTCCATTTAGTTGCTTTGAGAGAATGAGTGAGGTCGGGTGGATGAGCTTTGGAAAACGATGAGAGAGAGGGATTCGGGAGAGAGAGAGAGTCGATACACGGTGAGAGAGAGAGAGAGGGGAAGAAAAAATGTGAGTGTGATCATGGGTTGAACCTTTTCACGTCTTTTTCCTGAGGTCGGATCGCTAAGATCACGCTACGTACACTTCTAAAACAAGTGTTGATCTTTTCCCTGTAACATATATATATGTACTGAACGCCGGAATTTGAGATCTTGAAATGGGCAATTGCTTTCATAAACAATAAATAAATAAATAGATGAAGATCCCAAACCAAACCCACTACAGTACTCTCGCCGGTTTTCTTGCTCGTTCCTTCACTGTTTTCTTGTGCATATGATTATGATGTTAGCAACTATATCATTCGTGTATTGAGGCTGTTGCTTGTTTCTGAGCCATGTAAAGGTTTGTTTGCGCCCTTTCTCTGCCTTTTGTTTTCGTTCAGACGCTGTCATGACGTTTCCGCTTCCCCCGTTCACATTGCTTGATCGGCTACAACTTCGTCCGCAGCTGCTTTCCACAAGATGCAGCACAAGGCTTCCTTCATTTATTATCAGAAGCTTTCATGTTCGATTTTAGTAGAAGCAACTTTAATCTCGCCAATTCTACCGACAACAATTGTAGCGATCAAATACAGAATGAAGCTGAAGTCTGGATCGAGGTTTTGCACGCGAACGCTGAGGTGATATCTGCCTGCCATTTCCTCTGGACTCTAGACAAGACAAGACCTCCCTACCCCAACCCTCTCTCTCTCTCTCTCTCTCTCTCTCTCTCTCTCTCTCTCTCTCTGTAAACCTCAGAACAATAAAAGTCATTAAATAACGAAGCATTTCACAAGAACTGAAGATTTAGACATCATCATGCGCTCAAGTGAAAACCTTATCTCGGGGGAGAGAGAGAGAATAAACTTGACATCGGAAAAGCAAAAGGTCGAACGTGGCAGACAGGGCTACAGCACCGAAAAGCCCTCATGTCAGGATTATAGAAAACAAAGACATCTGAGCAAACCACTTGATTACAAAACCTTTGGATCAGTTGTCATTTTTATGAATCATTTTCTAATTTCAGCAGGATTTTTCCTTTTATCTCCTCAGAGACTGTGACGCCTAAGGTTTGGCCTAGTTAGGTGTTCTTATCGTGCCCTCTCTCTCTCTCTCTCTCTCTCTCTCTCTCTCTCTCTCTCTCTCTCTCTCTCCAAAATATTGACATAGACTAGGCCTAGGTCAATATTCCTCAAGGAACGTCATTCCTGTAATGATTCCAGGGCGTCAAAACATTGAAGTAAAGATGCTGAAATTCGAGCAGATTATAATGAACTGCTACAGAGGCAAAGTCTCTTTATATGCGAGAAGATCACAGACGTGAATTGTGCCTGGATGTGAGATTGGTGGCCGGTACAAAGGACACAGGGGGTCGCTATCTAATTCTGACCAGGTATGTATCCTCCACCTTCGTTGCGTGTTTAATACAAGCCCCGTTGGGGATGACCGTAAAGACAAACAAAAGACTGTGAATACCATAAAGATAATGACCCCCAAGAGATAGTGTGAATTTTTCCCTGTGACTATTACCGGCCACTGTAACTTAGCCGCCATGCCCTGGAGGACTTCCATGAGTGAATCCTCACTTTTAAAATATTCTTTTTTCCAAGAAGTCTTATCCTTAATATGGGGTAGGGAGAGAGAGAGAGAGAGAGAGAGAGAGAGAGAGAGAGAGAGAGAGAGAGGGAGAGAGAATAGTCACTGCTATATTCGGTAACTTCATTCGCGAAAACAAAAATTGCTTGTTATAATCTGCTCTACTCATCCGCTCTCCTTCCCTCCCTCCCTCCCTCCCGGGGTCTGGCGTCAATGGACGACTGCACAGTCACTTTCATATGTGATAATAACAAATGCTATTGCAATCATCATCCGGTGGTCTTTCTCCAAAAGTATACTTATAAGTTCTAAAGTATTATATATAAGTATTACAAGTGAAAAGTAATGCACACCACTGACTGAAAAGTTCGTCGGTTTCACGGGTGAATAGATTTGTGGGAATTCTTCTCACAACAGTTTTTTCCTGACGTTTTTGTGGATTCAGTTGTTTCCAAGCGATTTGTCTCTTCCTGTAGAGTTATTGAGATCATCTGTCTTATAAGAAATTACTGATTTGATTTTCGTTGTGAATTGCCGTCTGTCAGGTCATTGACAGACAAGAACTATGTCACTTTATTCGTATCTGTATTTATTCATGTGAAATCCAAATATATTCGCTTGTTTATGTATTTTGTAGAAATATGTAGACGTCTCTGTTGCATGTTATGATGACAAGGGTGAAAGAACCACATCTAATTCGAGGTTGACACTGACATTATTTTGCCTGATTTTGACTATGATTCCAGCATGAAGTCTAGAAAAGGCCTACTGTTTTAGCTATAATAATTAATTTTGATATATGAAATAACTCTTAGTGAATGAATGCATTGCACCACTTATAGTATCAGCTGAAGGTGTTATCAGATCTTGTTTGTACCTCTCGCCAGAGAAGCCATTAATCGAGGTCCAGAGATCGGGAGGGGAAAAGAATGGTAGTGGTTCGCCCTTCTGATCGCCCCTCTGTGGGCGTGTATGCGTATGTGCGTGCACTGTATGGGCGTGACGTGGCCCAAAATTGTATTGTCACTCACCACCAGTTCATTCACTACATTTAACCAATATGTTGAAATTGTGCAATGTTATATTTGGAATTCATTATTGATAACGAACTTGAGAATTTTAGTTTTTTCTGTTCATGGAAACTTTGTAAGTCTGCTCTGTATTCATGGTTACTGTATAACTTAGTTCCTCTTTGGACGAGTTGGTATCGTTCTCGGCTAGCACCCTGCTGGGCCCGCGTTCGATTCTCCGACCGACCAATGAAGAATTAGAGAAATTTATTTCTGGTGATAGAAATTCATTTCTCGGTATAATGTGGTTCAGATTCCACAATAAGCTGTAGGTCCCGTTGCTAGGTAGCCAATTGGTTCTTAGCCACGTAAAATAAATCCAATCCTTGGGGCCAGCCCTCTCTAGGAGAGCTCTTCATCAGCTCAGTGGTCTGGTTAAACTAAGGTATACTTAACTTAACTGTATAACTTATCTTTTTCCCCAATAAAACCCGAATGCAGGACGGAACGTAGGTCCAGCTTCTTGGCTCAGCTTTTGAGCAGACCTGATAATATCTAGTATCGTGTAGTGATGTGTGTGTGCACTTAGAAAGGGTGATTGCCCTAATTAATCTTTGAACTTTGTTCTAACTTGGTTCATCTGAGTGCCTTTGAGTTGTAATTCCCTTTTGAGTAATTCACTTTATTTGTCTCTTATGTAATTACTCTTTGATATGTTTAACCTTTAATTATTAAATTCACTTTAACTGTAAATTCATCAAAAGCGTTTCAATATTCCTCCATTTCATTTCATTTTTCTGTGTTTCAGTTTTTAAGAATGGTGAATATGATTTGATCTGATGAACTTGTATTGTGTTCAGACTTTAAGGTTACGCAAGTAACTTATAGAAACGAGGTAACATGTAGCGGTCCTCTAAGGCCAGAAAATCAACCCGTGAGTACTCGCAAGATTTTGAGAGAGAGAGAGAGAGAGAGAGAGAGAGAGAGAGAGAGAGAGAGAGAGAGAGAGAGAGAGAGAGCGGCGCGTACCTCTCGTCGTATCTCACAGCAACTTATGATCAGAGTTCATGTCTATCTACAGGGGCTGCTCAGTAAGTAAAAGCACTTAAATGTGGTACTGATCATTAATGATATGAGTGTGTTATCCTCGTCAGCAATTAATGGGTTGAGAGATAATATTATGATCTCCCGTAGTTCAGAACCCGCAAAGGGAGCCTTGTGGTGTTGTCACGGAAGGCTTTTGACGGTTTTTGTGACCACGTAACACCATTAAGAAGCATAGGCCTACAGTCCACTTTGTCCATACAATAAATTTTTTCGCCACAAAATTCTTGCTCAGAAGGTTTCATATATTATGATATATACCGTCACAATCAGCTTTCAATTCGCTTTCTTCCAAAGTATAATTATAACGTCCATCAGTGGAAGTCGACGAGATATTAATTGCTAAAAATAAATCAGCAACAGCTGTGACTTCGTCGTCCGTGAGATTATGAAGAAGGTAATAGAGGCGAATGTGTCTGACCGGCTTCCTACTATTCTCGCCCTTATTTTCTCAGTCCATAAGGCCGCTTTCTGTCCGTTAGGTTACGAATTTATGGCGCACCTGTTCTCCCTCGCTTATATACGCTTGATTCTTGTCCGTTTGAAGTGATTTCATTGTGGTTTCTTAATTCTCTCTCTCTCTCTCTCTCTCTCTCTCTCTCTCTCTCTCTCTCTGAAATCACGATGCTGGCCTTCCCAAATCAAGAGTTTGAAAACGAAAAAAGACTAAAGAGAGAGAGAGAGAGAGAGAGAGAGAGAGAGAGAGAAGAGAGAGAGAGAGAGAGAGAGAGAGAGAGAAGCAAAGTCAAAATAGTGTATCCCATCAAACATATCTAATGAATAAACCTGAGTACTGAATGCGTATGAACCTTAACTGCTCGTTGCATGATCACGGAAGAAGGCCGCTCGTTTTCTTATAGAAAGATTCAGCTTCCAATAAAGTTGTTGATATTCAGTCTGGAGGATCTTATTAAATCTGGTGTGTAAGGAAGGAAGGGAGGGAGCTCATATTACAAAGCAATATTCCAAGCTTTCTCTCTCTCTCTCTCTCGTTCAAATTCGAAAAGAAATTCATCTAGGATGGATAAAAGGGCGACGTCAAAATTCCAATCTTTCTCTCCTTCCAGCTTCTGTCTCCTTCCAGTCTCTCTCTCTCTCTCTCTCTCTCTCTCTCTCTCTCTCTCTCTCTCTCTCTCTATCGCTGTTCCGATTCCAGTTGAAATTTTCAGAGCTTAATGCTCGTCGTGGAAGAGTTTATTTTCAGTCTCTGAAGCCGGTTTAGGGAGGCTTGTGGTGGAAAGAGAGAGAGAGAGAGAGAGAGAGAGAGAGAGAGAGAGAGAGAGAGAGAGAGAGAGAGAGCCCCAGTGCTGCCGAAGTGTGGAAGTGACTTCACTAATATGATACGGCTCATCTTGTGCACACTGGGATGAGGCGTGGCCCCACTCTTGACTGAAAAGGTGTCTGCTCGTTGAGATCTAATAACAAGTCATAAAAATGTTTGACTCTTGTATGATATAAATTAAGTCTCACACACAAATATCTATAAGAAACAAATTGCTAATATGGTTCTTTTTGATCTGTGGATGCCTTTGGATGTTTATCAGCTGTTGCTGCATGACGCTGCCTGACCATTGATTGCATGCTGGTTGCAGTGCAAACCGAGATCCGGAAGAACCAGATCTTCTTCTTCTTCTTCTTCTTCTTCCTGGTGCAAAATGGCTCCAGCGCCAACCCGCCTTCAGCGACCTATTCTGAATCATTTCTAATCTCGCCCTCAACAGACTCCACGCTTGTTTTTTTTTTTTTTCATAATACTATTGAGTCTTCTTATTTTGCCAGTTTTGATGGTATATTTTCTTGAAGATCATATGAAATACATATACAGACATTCAGGCTAACATCTGGTAGCAAATTATCCTTCAGCAATGAACTTGACAGCTTTGCAATACACATTGCAATTTTTGCATGTGAAAATGATTGGTGTGCGTGTGTAATCAGTCTGATTATTCTACAGCCACACTGACATAGACTCTTGAAAGGGACGGGCTTTAATTATTTCGTAACTTTAATTCGTAAAACGTTATGTTTTAGCAAAAATCATGGGCCTAGTCTATAGATGACAGAGCTCATGGTTTCGTTGTCGGTGGACATTCATTGCCCTAAATGAATGATTATGTACGTAACAATGATAATTGTCATTATATTGTAACTTCCAATATCCGTTCTCTCCAAAAGAGAGAAATTGTATGATGGAGTGGTAATGAAATCCTCTTGTAAAATGGAATGGCTCAGTACATGTGCCTAGGTCCAGGATACGTTGTCAGTTGACCTTACTCTGGAAAATAAGGTTTTTGTTTATATTTGCAGCTTCTAAATATCTCTTATGAAAGTGATTGCAATTAAGTCATTGCAACGATATAATACAGTGATTAGTCTTTTTAAATAAAGGTCACGTGCGAGCATACAACCAACTGTGTGGGCAGAGGCCAAGAAAGAACTTCTTCTGGATGATGCTTCGTGTTCAGATGACAGTGATCCTGATGATTATGAGCCTCTTCTGGGCATCTCGGGGATAGTCTTGTTACTGAACAAGGGCAGTGCCATGACAGGTGAGGGTCAAGAAGGAAGCAGTGACTGACATCAGTGTTTTGACGAAGTGGAAGATGAGGCCATTGCTGTCATCTTCGAGCCATCCTTGCCAGTGGGGGCCACGACTTGCAGACAGCAGCAGGAGCAGACCTCCAAAGAGATGGTATTGGCAGGGAACCCATCAAGAGGAAGAAGCGATCTGAGGCAGAAGATACCAATGAGTGGACACTGAGTTACTTTGCTACCTTCAGTGCACGGAGGTAAAAATCTACAAAACAGCCTTTGTTTCCATAGAGGCAAAAACCACTCTGAAGAAGACCCAGCTTGCAAAGGAAAAGTTGTCTGAAGGAGGAACAGCAGTAAAGGACTTGAATGGCACCAACCACAACTCCAGCAATATACAAAAAAAAACTGTTCTAGAGTGTGTCATTAACACACAACTTCTACCAGTTTGTTCCTGGCTCTCTCTCTCTCTCTCTCTCTCTCTCTCTCTCTCTCTCTCTCTCTCTCTCTCTCTCTCTCTCTCTACCCGTAAACACACTCCGAACCGGCAATATGTATCTGGTGTCTCAACTCAGCAGCAGCAGCAAGGCACTGGATTTCCCTTCCTTCCTTCCAGTGCCTTGATGGGGGGATGGTTATTAGCCAGCCTGATGTCGCCACGGAAACGTTAAAATATTGCAACACGACAGTCAGTCATTTTTATAAGATCGGTGAAGGAATCATGCAGCATCTATCTACGAGCGGGCCACGAAAGCTCTTGTTGATAAGAGGTTCCTGGCTGGAAAAAACATCTGTCTGTGGCTTCCAATGCCATGAAGGCTGCCAGAATCTGTGACTGCGACTATTATAGGTCTGTGTCACCATGGACTTCCAGCAGACCCTGCCATAGACAGCCTCCTCGTCTTTCTTCTGTCATCTGGGCGCACTGCAGACAGAAAACTGCTGGCATTCTTTCCAACATTGCCGGCCTCTCCCTCCCCCTCCCCTCCCCTACCCCCAATGCTTGTCAAGGGATGAGTGCGACTGACTCCTCTACTAGAGTAAGAGATCAGACAGGAACTTCTCAAAATTGGGTGAGTAAAACGACCTCTTTCCATTAGCTCTTTTTCCTTCTTTCCGTCTTTAAATTAATATTTATATGCATTCATCACCTGTGTCTTCTTCCATCATTATTTGCAGCTTTGTTAGGACTATTATTATCACACTCTCATTTTGTTAATGTTTATGGACTGTGTGAAATATTAATTATGGGGGAATTATTGTCGTCATCATTAGTCATTATTCACAGGTTTATTAGAATTGTTACTGACATAGACACCATTTCATGCTTTCTAAGGTTTTTATTTTTATTAACGGTTATGATGTTTCTGGAAATTTTGGGATTTTTTTTTTAAATAAAAAAAACAAATAGGTGGGGGGGGGGCGTGGGTCTGGTTGCGAAGCTTTCTATTATCATAAATGGTTGTTAAGCAACATAACAAATAATATCTTGGCAAGTTTTCACCATAAAACATAAATAGTTAATGGCACATTTTATGCATAACTGAGGAACTGGAAAAAATAGACATTCCCTTAGATTTTTGCCAGCACCTCAGACTATAATAAACGTTTTTTTTCAAAGATTGTCAGATGGGTAGAATTTACACAGGACGAACAGTTTGTTCACGCGTTTGGTGTTACTATAAAAAAGGTCAAAATTTTGTCAATACATGCATCGCCATTTGGTTTAAGATCGGCGGTTTTTTTAGTTTTCTGTAGAAGAAAACTATTAAAGAGAAGGCTGCTATTTGTCTGTCTGTCCGTCCGTACTTTTTCTGTCCGCCCTCAGATCTTTAAAACTACTGAGGAGGCTAGAGGGCTGCAAATTGGTATGTTGATCATCCACCCTCCGGTCATCAAACAAACCAAATTGCAGCCCTCTAACCTCCATAATCGTGCACCTGGCACTGTTGTGGGTGCCAACAAAACAGGCCACAAACGGGCCGTGGCTGAAAGTTTCATACAGCATTATATGCTGTACAGAAAACTCGATGCACAGAAGAAGCTTTGGCGCCTTTTTTAATTTTTTTTTAATTTTACAGTTTTGTTTTTCCCCTCAGGAAGCATGATAATTGGAAAGTCCTGGTTAATACTATGCATGCCATTTGTGAGGTGCTGGGCTGGGCTGGGCTGGGCTGGGCTGGGCTGGGCTGGGCTGGGCTGGGCTGGGCTGGGCTGGGCTGCGAGGGGAGTGTTTGTGCTGTCTGCGGGATCTGACGACATTCCTGTTCACAGAACGAATGACTTGCACCTTCTCACCATTCATTATAACGAAATGTCATTGAATTACACAAGTGTCATTACGTCAAGTGATGAGAAATTGAGATAAATGTGATAGAAACGAACCTGCCTAACTTGCTGCGTCAATGAAGCTGAAAGTTTTCATCTTGTCAAAATTTGTCCTCACAAACTGACGTTTTTGAAGGATGATCTGCATCTCTGACGCCTCATTAGTGGCTGGAAAATGTTTCTGGAAAGCCTCCTCCTACTCCTCTTCTTCTTGTTCTTGTTCTTGTTCTTGTTCTTGTTCTTCTTCTTCTTCTTCTTCTTCTTCTTCTTCTTCTTCTTCTTCTTCTTCATGGGGCACTTTAAAACCGTCTTTGTTAATTCTATTATAATAAATATTTTCGCTGAGACCTGATCATCAGTTTCATATTTCACATGTGTGATATAGCAAATTGGTTATTTTCTTTGAATAAGAATTTTTGTCATCCTGCTCCGTATCATTTCACCAGCTGAAAAAGAAAGTAAATTTTAAAGTGCATTCTCCATATAAAAGTATATGAGTCGCATTACTGCATGCATCAGTAGCAGTTTTCAATTCTGGGCTTTTCACTGAATAATACATTTTGCCAGTAACCAAATACCTTTTGAGTCGTATACATTCAGTGATAAATGTCTCTTATTAATAATGAATAAGTAACTGAATGTCAGCCTTTGTAATGGAATAAAAATCATAATAAGTGAATAATGTGTGTTTCCAGTCTTGTTGTTCTGTCAGATGTACAGATGAGATGTTTTCTGAATTCTAATTGACTGAATAAATTAAAGGATTACTAATATTTTCTTTCTTCTTCTTCTTCTTCTTCTTCTTCTTCTTCTTCTTCTTCTTCTTCTTCTTCTTCTTCTTCTTCTTCTTCTTCTTATTATTATTATTATTATTATTATTATTATTATTATTATTATTATTATTATTATTATTATTATTATTATTATTTTGTGTTTGTTGC
Source organism: Macrobrachium rosenbergii (assembly GCA_039081455.1). Taxonomy (NCBI): domain Eukaryota; kingdom Metazoa; phylum Arthropoda; class Malacostraca; order Decapoda; family Palaemonidae; genus Macrobrachium; species Macrobrachium rosenbergii. The sequence continues at coordinate 20,158 of JANJGK010002723.1, read as the reverse complement.
CTCTTGTTGCCTTAAGCCCTTTGTGGCCGAACCGGTTGAGCTTCAGACTGTCGCTCGATGGGCTGGAGTTTCAATTCCCGCGGCCGGCTGATGAAGAGTTAGAGGAATTTATTTCTGGTGATAGAAATTAATTTCTCGCTTTAATGTGGTTCGGATTCCACAATAAGCTGTAGGTCCCGTTGCTAAGTAACCAATTGGTTCTTAGCCACGTAAAATAAGTCTAATCCTTCGGGCCAGCCCTCTCTAGGAGAGCTGTTAATCAGCTCAGTGGTCTGGTAAAACTAAGTTATACTTAACTTAGCCTCTTGTTGCCAACTTGTGCAATCCTACAGGTTACTGGAAACGAGAATTTCGAGAGCACAGTGAGAGAGTATTAATTGTAAAACGGGAAACTTGCAAAAGAAAAAAAATACTTCATATAAAATCCCAGGGACATCGCTGTGAAGGGCAAAATGAAAGTCCCATGAACATGAAATGACTCCTGGCAAAAGTAAAGATCAAGTTCAGCAAAGTGCTGTGAGTGACTACTTTCCCAATCAAGTAATAAAAAAGGAAACCAGAGTATCAATTTAGGTAGTGGATTTCCCTCTGGTATGATGGGACATTATGCAGTCTGGTACCTGTGCATGCGAGGAGAGTTCCGGTCGTCGTCTGCAAGGCTTCGTAGGCATATACAGTATCCTTTGGAATTGAGAGCTCAATATATTATATATGTATGCCGAGCTCCTCTTTTCACTTTCTGCCTGTCGATGGACCACAGGAAGGAAATGATGATGATGGTCATTTTATTTGATGATGATCTTGGTCCAAATGGCGGCAATGTTAACTAAAAGGAGGTTTGCTTCATTTCAAGTGCAATGTAGAGCATTTTTCTTGAAGAGAGTGAGTGAGTGAGATATGTTTCCATATATGAAAATACACAGTGTATCTGTGAACGTATTGATTTTTGTGGGTAATAGTGATAGGCCCAGTCTAAAAGCATTAATCTTCACGTTTAGATCAGCCGTTTTCTAGCCCGGGTACAAGAGATGCTTAATTAATCCTTCCATAAGGCGAGGGGATCAGTTCTCTACAATTCAAAGGATTTTACAGTTTTATCTATTTTATTTAGAGTTGGTTCTTTTCATTCAGTTTTATCGCGTCAGAAAAGTTTTCATAAGAGACCACAACTATCTTGAAGGTCATTACAGGAGAATTCGACTCTCTCTCTCTCTCTCTCTCTCTCTCTCTCTCTCTCTCCCCGGGTCTTTGCAGGTTCAAGGAAACTGAAGTTTGAGACGAAGGTTATTATTTTCTGTATTATGTTTCTGTAAAAGAAAACTATTGAGATGGCTATTTGTCTGTCGGTCCTTATTTTTCTGTCCGCTCTCAGATCTTAAAAACTACTGAGGAGGCTAGAAGGCTGCAAATTGGTATGTTGATCATCCACCCTACTTCTACTTTTCGCTTTCGTCATAATTGATCAGGTTGCGGAGTAGAACCTTTCTACGCCCCTCCTGCCCCTTCCTTTGCATCCCCTGACCTCCATCTCTGTTGTCTCTCTCTTGTGGCTGAGCTTGACTACAGTGCATGTATACCCCTTTTGTGTTTTCATCACTTTTGTGCCTGTGATAGCCATAGAGTTCAGAGTATGGATGACAAACCTTCTCCGTTGGTCTATGAGTATGTGATATCGTGGAAATATCCTGCACTGGGGCTTCTTCATCCATTACAGGATGAATGTCTTATTTACTTACTTACTTAATTACTTTGTTGATTGATGTTTCTCAAAAGAGCCTGAATTGCCAAGGCCAGTGTCTGCCTCCGGAGGGTATCCTGCCCCCCACCCACCCGGGAGACTAGACGCCACACGCACGAGTGTCACTCGAAGCATAAGAAGGATTTCATGACAATAGTACAGAGAGAGAGAGAGAGAGAGAGAGAGAGAGAGAGAGAGAGAGACCCTCATCCCATGTAAAGCTTTCCTTGATAACTAAATGGAAACAGTCACTATCGTTTCAGAATCGAAACTAAAAGGCAAAGATTCGAATCGCGGTCCGGGCAAATACTCTTATCAGACATAATTCATATTGGAGGAAAGTTACTCTGGAGATAAACAATAAATTCTGTATTAAACAATTTTAGCTCTTTATATATATATATATATATATATATATATATATATATATATATATATATATATATATAATATATATATATATACACACATATATATATATATATATATATACATATATATATAATATATATATATATATATATATATATATATATATATATATATATATATATATATGTATATATATAATATGTGTGTGTTTGTATAATTCCAGCATTGTACAGTTTCCCTCTTTCAAGTTCATTTCTACAATGAACAGGAGAAATAAATATTGATCGTCAATAGAGTGTGACACTCACCTGACTCAGAGAGAAGAAGGACAGAAGGAGGACCCGTCTCATCCTTCTGAGGATGTCTTGAGGGACAGAGTCTTCCTGACGACGGCACCAGATCTCCGAGGGAACCTCACCAGGCATTGCTAGACAGTCCTGATCTCAAACTTCGAAAATTCCAACACTTGTACCCGAGGGGAGGCAGACTTGCAAAGTAAGCATCACAGAGCGCTTCTTGTGTTATGGCTTCCTGTCATTCATGATTAGTTTGACCACTGAGCCTGTATGACGTCAACTTTGGCAGGAAATACTCGAATATGACAAAGGGTACAAATCGTCCCCAGTTTGAGGAAGTGGCGTCAGCCATTTTGTCCCCATTCCGAGAAAGCGTCTTCAAAGATTCGGATATTTTTCAGAGCCTCTCTTTAGCTTCTTATATCTTGGCGACATTTGGGTTGTGATGTGACAACACAGACAGCTGAAGTTTTGGTATGTTACACAGGATCAAAAACTGCGTCACTTTGGCACGAAAACTCAAAATAAAAAAAAAAATAAAAGTGTTATGCCAATTCGTTAAAACAGGGACGAATGACTGTGGGAACATCGCGATGTTACTTATTATGGATGTTTTGCAACTGGAACTTCTTCTTCAGAAGTTCAAGCGAAGATACAATGCATTGCTACCCTAACGCTATTCTCATTGCATTTTAATACATTCTTATCTATTCGTTAATTCATGAATTCATTTTATTCTTTTGTAATAAGTGAGATCTCTTCATCGTTATGTATTTCCTTTTACTGTACCTCCTCTGACTTCCTCCTCCTAATGAACACCTCAGTATTTTTTGGAAGATTCTAGAATTTCAAGACAGTGGCGCCTTTGGTGGGCTTCTTGTTCTATATGGACAGGGTTCTTCTTCATCTTCTGGATAATAATAATAATAATAATAATAATAATATTAATAAATATCAATGGCTCCTTTGGTGGGCTTGTTCCATATGGATAGGGTTCTTCATCGTCTGAATAATAATAATAATAATAATAATAATAATAATAATAATAATAATAATAATAATAATAATAATAATATATCTTATATAGTGTCTTTTCTATCCTCCTTATGATTCGCTTTTCAGGCTCAGCGATGTTAGTCAGTAACTGGCCGATATTCATGTTGGAAAAGGACAGTGTGCGGAATATTGGAAGTCTTTTATTACAATATTCAATCAGAAATCGTTCGTCTGGGTTAGAAAAGACACTATATAAGATAAATTCGCATAATACAGCCATCCTTTTTAATAAGACCTGTTTAAAAGAGGGTCTACTCCCTTCAAATAATAATAATAATAATAATAATAATAATAATAATAATAATAATAATAATAATAATAATAATAATAATAATAAATATCAGTGGCTCCTGTGGTGGGCTTGTTCCATATGAATAGGGTTCTTCATCTTGTGCATAATAAAATGCGAAGAAAGAACCTTTGTTCCGTTTGCGAAGCGAGGGCCGGAGGTAATGATCGCATCGACAAACGCTGCTCCATTCTCTGCAGCATTTTGTCCTTTTCATTTCTTAGTTAGGTGTGATAGCCTACTATTCAGTTGGTATATATTAAACATGAAGAAGATGTTTGAACAGCGCGTTTGAATCCAAGACTGTAATGGAAAAGCTTTTGGATCTCTCTTTCTGCAGAATTCTTCCTCTCGTTTTCTGGGTATCTAAAGGGCAAGGTCGAGATGGAGGTTCAGTGATGTTATGTATGTATTTCCTTTCTCTCTCTCTCTCTCTCTCTCTCTCTCTCTCTCTCTCTCTCTCTCTCTCTGTCAGTCTGTCTGTCTCTACCGTCACAATATGGTATATATATATATATATATATATATATATATATATATATATATATATATATATATATATGTATATATATATATATATATATATATATATATATATATATATATATATATATATATATATATATATATATATATATATATATATATATATCTTAAATATTCAGCCATAAGTAACGCAATTCACTACATCTCGTGAATAACTTGTATCCAAGGAGAATCATAAATGACAAGTGCTTATTAAACCCTCGAGCCATGAAAAAGAAAACAGGTAAAAGTCAATGTCGAATTCAGGTTTCGTGCTCAGATTAGAATTGAACCACCACCTCCACCATGACAGCAGCTGGCTGAGAAGTGTTAGTGAGGTACAGCGTACTGGATAATAAACAATTGTGGCTCAATATTGAGGAATATAAAAATGTCACAGAAATTCGTGTATGTATATACGGGTGTTGTTTTGGTGGGATGTCGAGGCATTAAGAGAAGCCCAGACAAGTGAATTGTCTAATTGTGATGATGGCAATCTTGATGATTTATCAAAACCTGTTTTTACTCAACAAAAAGGTTTGGTATACAGCACAGAGTCAGTTCAATGCAGAGTATTAGAGGGGAGAAAACTGTCCAGGCATTGGCTGGCTTCTTCACGAGGTTTGGGATTCCAAAAATGATTTTTCAGTGTCCATGGGACCAACTTTACAAGTAGATATTTCAAACGAACAAATCAGGAGTTGGGAATTGGTCACATTACTTCCTCTCCTGATCATCCGGCAAGTCAGGGCCAAGTGGAGAGATTCCACCAAACTCTTCAATCCGTCTTGGAAAAATTGTTTAGAAACAGATTGTGACTGGCACAGATCAAGAGACATCTCCCTCCCTTCCTCCCTCCCTCCTTCGTGCTCTGTTCGCAATCGAGTAGTCAGCGCCAAACGAGGCTTTGGGTTTCTCTCCCTTTCAGCTTAGATTTGGACATTGTGTTCGTGGTCCTTTGCAATTTTGTTGCAGATTTGTAGGAAGCAGATTTGTAGGGACTTTCTTGCAATTTTTTGCAATAATTTTGCAATTCTGTTGCAATTTTTTTGAAACTTTCTTAAATTTTGTGTAACTTTGTTGTAACTTCATTGCAATTTTGTTACAATTTTGTTTCAACTTTGTGAGGGAACAATGGGAGGGAGACTCCAGAACAATCCAAGATGAAAGTGCTGGAACTGAAAGCTCTTCAATTGCAGTCTGAAAAGAGAGAGAGAGAGAGAGAGAGAGAGAGAGAGAGAGAGAGAGAGAGAGAGAGAGGAGCGGAAGAAAGGGATAAAAAAAATCCAGTTGTTCAAATTGCACTTGTTAGCTAACAACAGTAACAAACACGGTGACGACACATTTAGCTTATTAATTAAGTGCCCTTTAACTTGTTCCCCTTTGCAGGTCCACTGATATAGTGGTAATTGTCGTGGCATGCCACTCAGATGTCGCGGGTTCGCGCCTCCCACAGGGCGATGAAAAATCACTGGTTCTGTATTATGTTCAGTTGCTGCTGCAGTGTTGAGTCTGCGGTGGGAGGTTGGCACCAACATTCCTTGGAAGCTTGAATTTCGAGTCAGTGACTCCTTTGGTGTGCTTGTTCCATGTGAATAGGTTTCATCTACTTAAATAATAATAATAACGTGAATAATGAAGGAGGCGTCCCTGAATTCTTTTGTTAATTCTTCTGAAAGGATTGCTCAAAAGTTGAATGGGCCTCGGGACTTGTGGACCACTGTGGTTCAAGTCCAGGGAAGGAGAAAGTTTCGAAGAAATGAGGGAACTGCTTTTTACTGGAGAGTTTGAGAGTCTGTGTCGAGGGAGTTCAAGATTCGTTTGGAGGAACTGGAAGTTGATTCTTGGCAAGAGGTGGCAGAGACGAGACTCGGCAAAGAAGGATTATTGTGTCACCAGGAAGTTCCCTCTACGGAATGCAAATCATTTTTAGAGAATGTCTTATCAAAACAGGCTATCTGAGTTAGTTTGACAAGAACGACAGTGTAAACAGTGGTGTTGATATTAGTAGAAACATTAGCACAGAGTCACGTAGCTACGTGAGCGGTAGAAGGTGTGGAGGTGGCAGTAGACTTAGAGTAGAGTAAAGGGACAAAAAAGCGAACTGCTGTGCTATGAAGAATTACTTTGACAAGATTAAGGAGCCCAATACTGTTGTTGTTTCTGTGGCGAAGACGCCAGAAAAGAGGTGGAAAAAGAAAATAATAAGTGACTGAAATTTCCTAAGTATATATCAAATGGCTCTGTTTTCACTGACGGAACTCAACGTGACTCTGGCGAGGCACACTCTTTCATTTGAGGGAAGTCAGTCTGTGCCGAATCGGTTTGACTTCTCAAATAATGATTTGGTAGTTTGGGAGGATTTCCTAACACGATTGCGCCCTATCTCTGGAGTCACCTATTTAGAACCTGATTATTATAAGGGTGCGGTATACGAATGGCCACGGTGGTCGGCAGTCTACCTGTGTCCGGTGTAGAATTGTTGTTCGCTGATGATTGAGTGCTACGTGAGTGTGTGTGTGTGTGTGTGTGTGTGTGTGTTTGTGTAGATTCGGCCTTGCTTTGACTGAGCCCCCACCCCAACAGTTCCTCTGTAATGTGGAGGACGTTGCAGGCGTTCCTCTCTGCCTAACGACGTGGCTGTACAGTAGTTTCGACCCCTGTGTTTACTGAGGAGTTTCTCCTGTGCCTTGTACACACACCCTTCCTTCCTTCCTTCCTTCCTGAGTGTTGTGGAGGGCACTGCCTATTCGCCTCTTCATCCCAGGACTCGCCTGTTGCCCTTCCTTGGAAGGGCTCGTGATCTTCGGGGTGCTAACTTCCTCCGGTAAGAAAACCAACTGAGTTTCTTCTTGATTGTTTCGGGGCTCAAGAGAAAGAGGTGATTATTTCACCCCTCCTCCTAGAAGGTCTCTCTGCCTATGGTGCAAAAGGGTCTATTTTAGGTAAACATTATTGTGAAACCTCTTCCAGTTATTTTTGTGGAGCTCTTAGGTTCAAGGTTATTTTGTAGAAAATACTTAAGAGTTTGGTTAGTATATCTCTCATTATCGGCTTTGGGTGCTTTTCTCTGATTTTGCTCTGTTGGAGGTCACGGCCCTTTGGCCCTATATATATATATATATATATATATATATATATATATATATATATATATATATATATATATATATATATATATATATATATATAATATATATATAATATATACATATACATATATATATATAATATATATACATATATATATATATACATATATATAATATATATATATATATATATATATATATATATATATATATATATATATATATTTATATATATATATATATATATATATATATATATATATATATATATATATATATATATATATATATACGATATATACATATATATATGATAGATAGATATAGATATATATGTATATATAGATAAGTATAGATATAGACAGATATAGATATATATGTATATAATAGATACACACACACACACACACACACACATATATATATATATATATATATATATATATATATATATATATATATATATATATATATATATATATGTGTGTGTGTGTGTGTGTGTGTGTGTGTGTGTGTGTGTGTGAGTGTGTATAGGGAGATAGATAGTTAGACGGCTAAATATGCCCGAAAGTATGTGTTCCAAATTTCGTGTTGAAATATCAGTTACACGAATCGAATTTCTATGAGAAACAATTCCCACAGGGAATATTTCCCTTGCGAGTGATTCTTAATTTCCTGTTTCCTGTAGATGCTTAGGTGGACATCTCTGTCAATGAAGGAGGTAGGCTTTCTTTCAGAAGGTCTGAGCAAGCATAAACTTTCATTACTGATCGGATGCTGTGACTTCAATCCTTCAGGATATTTATGCCCCTTCTGATGACGGTACTGGGACATCTGTTTCGTCTGGTCTTTTGGAAAATGTTCCCCCCCCCCCTCTCTCTCTCTCTCTCTCTCTCTCTCTCTCTCTCTCTCTCTCTCTCTCTCTCTCTCTCTCTCTCTCTCTCTCTCTCTCATGCAGCAAAGCAAACAATGTCAAGTCAATAAGGGTAGAGCTCAAGGTTTTCGGAGTCTGGTTGATTTTACCTTCAACAAATATCAATCGTCTGTAATAGGCTTGTCAGCATGGAAATACAGCACTTAACACTCTCTCTCTCTCTCTCTCTCTCTCTCTCTCTCTCTCTCTCTCTCTCTCTCTCTCTCTCTCTCAGGTCTACAGCGAAGCAAGCTTTACCCAAAATAATTTATTTGACAAATCTAACATAACTGGATTGCAGGAAACAAGAGATGAAATAAAATGGAATACTGATGTTCATCAAAAGATCCATCATATTACAGTCCATCATATTTACACTAACTAAGTATTGTTCCTAAACCCTTTTCCCACAATAGGTGAAAAATAAGGCAAAGTCTTGTGCATTCCCAGTGAATTCATCTTCACCTGAAGAAGTCAAATAAAACCCTTGTTAAACAAATGCATAAAACTAAAGATATGGGAATTCCTTTCATGATACTTATAAAGTACACACAATGTAATAAATGCTTGACATAAATGAGATATATGATAAATGAAAAGAAGAATCTACTGTTTGGAAAATCTAAAATGATTCCTACCTCCAAACAGCAATGTTCACAATTCTTAATCACCAGGTCTCAAACCACGGAGTCTTCACTGAAGACCTCTGATAATATTCGGTGTTGGTCTTCGAATGATAAGTTGTTTGATAACTAATCCCTTTACACCCTGGGACTCCGCCCAAAAGAAACACATGTACTAACTCATTTTCCGGAACCTGGACATTTCCGGCGAACGGACTCACGAAGTCTTTTGCGAGGCAGGGATTACCCCACGACTTCAGAATGCCTGACGTATTTAACACGTATACAGTTTTACTAATTAGGAAACGCGCCAGATACCAGCTAATCATCCTCTCAAGGTTCTTCCCAATGCCTTTAGCCACAGCTTTTCGTATATGTATGTATATATATGTACACACACACATATATATATACCGTATATATATATATATATATATATATATATATATATATATATATATATATATATATATATATATATATATGTGTGTGTGTGTGTGTGTGTGTGTGTGTGTGTGCGTATGTATATATATATATATATATATATATATATATATATATATATATATATATATATATGTATGTATATATATACATATACTGTATATATATGTATGTATGTGTATATATATATATATATATATATACATATATATACATATATATATATATATATATATATATATATATATATATATATATATATATATATATATATATATAGTATATATGATTCGTGTGGTTCACTTGGCAGCACCCTTACCTTTCACTTGAAAGACCTGAGTTCAATCTTGATGTGAGTCAGATTTGCATAAATACATATGAATAATCATATCAGAGACACAAATAGGTTAGTGGGGTCCAACTTCATGTAAAACTGAATGTTCCACATCCAGAGAACTTTCAACCCACAGGAAATGTCTTCTGGTTCGTCAGACACACCGAGGAAGCTGCAGGTCCTTTCGTGCGTCTGCATATCATTATTTCACGCGTCGAACGACTGACTGCGAAGAGCTTGCCGAAATCGAGGGGTTTTTTGAACATTTTTGTTTCGGATGAAAGACGCTGCAGCTCATCTCTGAAACGCCTGCGTGCAATCAGACTTGTTTTTCGCGGGAAACCTCACCATTCTTGGGAACAGACTCTCGAAGGGTTCTTAGGACCCTTTTTCTTTAGAATATGCGTTAGAAAAGTTGTTTCTTCGTGGCAAACAATCTATGGCACTTCGGGCTATGGCAACCTCGTAACACGAATTATGAGCAACCTTCTGTGCACTCATCCCACGGCCCTCATGAAGACTTTTGTGTGTGTGTGCGTGCGTGTTTGTGTGGGAATTTCACTTCACTGATGTTCCAGCACTCGTTCTGGCTAAGAATTCATGAGGTCAGGATAAGAAACACAGTTGACAACACTTCCAGAGTACCTAGGAACTCCCAGAGTACATAGGAACTCCCAAAGTGCATAGGAACTCCCAGAGTACATAGGAACTCCCAAAGTGCATAGGAACTCCCAGAGTACATAGGAACTCCCAAAGTGCATTGGAACTCCCAGAGTACACATGAAATGCTTTGAAAGTAGTGCAATGTTTCATATGTGATGAATCAAGGAGCAAAAGACATTATACATGAGGGCAATGCTGATTTTGATTTGATGAACACAGAACTAGCAACAGAATCACGAATGGCAGGAAATGCAGAACACTTCGACGAAGAACACCTGAGCAGTAATTGATATTTGTTGCCAGATGCACGGTAGCAAGAGAACCACATTTCGTCCACCAATAGCTAAGTGTTGTGTGCAACGGCTCCTCCCTGGCCTCCATGATGGACTCTGAAAGACCAGCGGCCGTGAAGAAGAAGAAGAAGAAGAAGAAGAAGAAGAAGAAGAAGAAGACGTCGTCGTCGTCGTTCATCGCCATTTGAATTTCTGACTCCTATTCGCGAAAAAACTATTTTCGTTAAACAATCTACATTGTAAATTTATTTTCAGGGGTTGTAAAAAGCAAAGGAAGGAGAAAACGGAGCGGAAAAATATTAAATGATGACCTTTTTTTCATAGGAAAACCAGATGGTGGAACTGTTACAAAAACACACTGACATTATATCACTGCTTCAGTGATCCTGTCACAAGGTACTGTTTTTCATGAAGGCTTCTTTCTTTGGAAAATCATCCTTCATCTAAAGATGTGAAGCTCATTCCTCTTGAAGCCTCCAGTTGGGTTATCGTGGATACTGTTTGTTTAAGCGTGGTCTTCTTTGTCAGCCCTTGTTTTATTCTCTTGTGTAGTGAAATTGCTTTGTATCACGTCGCTATGACGTAGTGACAAGGTCACGGAAGATACTCTGACTGACTCCAGGGTAGCGGTGAATGGCGTGTCATGGCCCTGCACTTAGAACTGACGTGTTCTCTCTCTCTCTCTCTCCCTCTGAGTTTGCTTCCATTCGACTTTCTAAAGGATCGTTTACACTAGGCTTCACAGCACGCTTCATAAGTCACTTCTGCCAGCACATGCCCGCCCACCTTGGTGATGCATCGTGCTGCCCAGCGCGTTTTGCCTATTGTGGTGCACTACGTGAGTGCTGCGACCGGCAGCAGTATCTATCTTCCTGACAGCCACCACGATTGAAAAATGAAGTGATAACTTTTCATTAAAAGGAAATAAAGATAATATAACTGAAAACATGTATTTAATTTATAACATCAAGATATTCCTTATACAACAATTTTTATCTCAGAATATCATGATCCCAGTTAAATATTAGATAATGAAAACTACACAAAATAGCAGTACTCCATAATTATATTGATGAATCATTACACTAAACGACAACTTCTAAAATATACTCAACTCTGTCATTTCCAATGATGACGTTGACTCTCGAATATTGTCGCCTTGCAAGAAACTAAGCAAATTATAGCACCAGAGTTTAGCAACATATAAGTCATCTGTTCCAGCTCCTGATTTTTTTGTATTCCCGTCCGGTTTTTTGTTCGCGCTTGTGCTGGCCACGTAGCCTGCCTGCATGTGGATTTTCTTTTTCATATTTTCCTCTGTTATTTTGTCGTTAATCAAAATCATCTCTTCCCTTAGTTTCTTCATTGCGGTGTCACGCACATCTCTATTTTTATTATATGTTTTAGTTTGACGTTCCTTAAGCATGGATAATGCTGATAAGACTCTTATCAAAAAACGAATTGCTTCTCGTTTCCATTCCATGGCGATACTTTATAGTAAAATACAGTACTCGATGACAGATGACAAGTGAGAGGTCGTCGGAGGAGTGAGTCTTGCTGCAGCCGTCAAACTTGGTTTGATGGGTTTGGCTGTGCTCCCTGCGTCCTTAGGAGCAGTCGAGTAGGCGGGCCTAACAAGAGTTTGGGAGGAATTGGTGATGGGTTTTACGTACTGTATGCAGCGCGCTGTGAAGCCTGGTGTAAACTAGGCTTAAGTAGCATTCCCCAATGAGCCTGAAAATAGATATTGTCTTCTTTTCTCTGATCTACGTCAATGTCATCAGCGTGAAATGTTGAAGCAGAGGAAACCTCACACTCGTGAAGGCGCAACAGTCGGAATACCCAACGAGGAACTGGTAAAACAAAAGTAAAAAGTAATACATAGCCAGGGTAAAAGAGGTCCTTTGTTTCTCACAACTGTGGACTGTGAAGCAGCCTCCCTTCAGAGGATGCGCGCAACTGGAACTTCCAAAGTTCAAGAGAAGCTGCAATACATTACTACCCTAATGCTATTCTCCTGGCATTTTAATACATTTTTATCCATTTATTGATTTATTGATTTATTTTTTCTTTTTATTAAGTGAGATCTTTCTGTTTCCGTGTACCTCCTCTTACTTCTTCCTCATGAACACTTTCATATTTTTTTGGAAGCTTGAATTTTAAGTCAGTGGCCCCTTTGGTGGGCTTGTTCCAGATGGATTGGGTTCTTCTTCATCTTTTGAATAATAATAATATGATAATAATACTTGCGGGATGTGAGGGACTGCGATAGGGGTGAAGCCCCGGAAAATAAAGCCGCGTGATCACTCAGCTGATGGAAAGAAGCGGTTGGTGAGAGGAAAAGCAGGCTGCTGCTGCTGCTGCTGCTGTTTGAAGACACAGTTTCTCGAAAGTGGCTTTACTGTCCGCCTGAGAAAGAACGCTCCACTTTCAGTGCACCTGAGCAAGCTGAAAGAGCGGAGGGAAGACTGATGTCAGTCCCTTACACTCTCAAGCTCCTTCAGAACCGCCGTTTACTGATCCTCTGTGACGCGTTGCTGCCTCTTGTTCCGTTGGTCCTCCTCGATCTTCTCATCGAGGCCGTGACTGGTGTAGGTCAAACTGAGTGCGAAACAAGATTATAAACTCGTCCTTGACATTAAATTCACACGTAACTCGTCATTCTTCTGATCAAAGACTACTATTTCAAAACTCATTTAATGTCAAAAACTGATGAAAAATATCTGAGAGCCTTCTCCCCCCTTTGTTGCAGTGGATCGTTCCCTACATGTAGTTTCTCATGCTCACCTATATATAAATGGCCTCCTTTTGTGAGCAAATAGACACAGAAATAGGTCCCTGGAAAGATAACCGTGTAATAACGAAACTGAAATAAAATTTAGACCGTTACGTATTCTAATACAGTTTTCTGAGCAAGTGATGATTCTATAACAAGGGCTGAAGTTATTCAGTAAGAGAATGACGTGATGCCCCAGCTATCATGCCTAATGTGTTAGTCGTTTTACCATATACTGTGATGGCTGTGCTACTCATTTGTTGTTGCTGTCATTGACATCGTGATTCAGTGCAGTATCAGCTATTTGCTTGTCCGTATCGCCACTGCAGGACTAGAATGCATAATTTTATATATATATATATATATATATATATATATATATATATATATATATATATATATATATATATACTGTATATATAGTGCAGTTGCTATGTTTAAAAATTTCCAGTAAGTTCTACAACGTAAGGAGAAAGAGCAGGAAGTCACGGTGAGGCTGTAAATTCAGAGACTGTTGAATTTCACAAGCTAAAGTGACCAGATCTGTTGAGTGCCGTTTCTCTGCCCTGAGAGGAAATGCCCCTGAGGGCATCTCGGAGTGTATGCACCACTTCCTCTCCACCGAATTTCACTTGACCTACAATTAAGAATATAGCTTTTGAAATACCAAATTTATCGGAGGAAAATAATTTATTATTAAATTTCACGTAAGTAGCGAGAAATTCAGCAAGCCTTAATTAACAAAGAACTAGCTTCGTGTCATGACGTCAATTTCGTCAATGCAAAGAATCAACGTCAATTACGTAGGAAAATTTCAGAGATGAAACGAAATACTGATGGTCTGTAAACAAGAGGCACAAGTTAAATGGTAATTATAGTAATCGAGTCCTTGGCTTTAGTTTTTGTCGACGTGTTGGCGACCGTGACTGAAGCCGTAATACGCACAAATCAAACAAAAGAACAGAGCTGTCATATTGAGCCTGCATGAACACTCTCAGCTGCCTTGCGTTCCGTAAGATGCTGGTCTTCAAAATGCTGTGCAGTAAGGCAAGATGATCAAGCCAATGTTTCACGGGTCGCCTTCCCCCTCCCCCCCCTCCGCCCTCCAAATCTCTTTGCTCGGACTTGGAGGAATTTACTGCTCCTCCATGTCTGCTGAAGCTTTTCAAAATCTCCAGAAAATCTCCAGAAAATCTAGATGGGTTTGATGAAGCTTAGCTCGGGACTGGAATCTGAACTCTGAACTGGACTGGGTTGGACTCCTGAACAGAAAAAAACTCCTAGGTAGAATCAATGCATATTTAGCTGCCAAACAGTCAGTGTCAAGAGCCATGCATGCAGGTTCAATAGTAAAGAAACAGATTCGTAAATGACCCTGTCGCCATTAAACCATTGTCTCCAGTTCAAACCATCACCAAAGTAAACAAAAGACTTATATTGCATACTTGAATACAGAGAAGAAAAATACACAAAAAGTATAAAGATATTTCTTTACACTCCACACCCAGGGTTCTACATTTACTTTTTCGTTAAATGAACTTTGGAATAAGTAGAAAATTTACGATTTTTCTTTTGCATTCCTGGGCAAGGGTACTACATTTCTATAACCCTTAGTAAATGTAGAATTATAAGTATAATAATAATCTCAGAGATCTAGATACGAAAATATATAATTGCGAAGTATACAAAATTATGTACAGTTAATAATTCTAGCTATGCATATTTATGTTCCGGATAGGGTCATCAAATGTCACTGATCATAAGTCGAGTCTTTTGCGTGCTTTGCAGCGCAGCTTTCCTCTTGGGCCTCTGTTTTTTCTGAGGCGCATTTTCACCCAGGTTTGCCTTTGCCTTAGGATTGGTTGTATTAACGGAAACTTGATCTTCCATTCTTTTAATATTAGAATCTGACATTTCTTTGCGTGTTAATATAGGGATCAAAGAGGTGACGTGATGTGGCGTCGGACAATCTCCCTATTTTTACCTTCAAGTAGAACAGCATCATTTACTTCCTCACTTACATTAATTCTAATGTCTGGAATCTTGAACCACTGCTAATGGGAAATTGGTAGCCTTGCAGTTCTCCTCTGTCATCAGTACAATGTCCCCTACCTGTCATTTTTTGGTGTGTAACCGGCTTATATCTACTTTTATCATTAACAGCCTGTTTCTTGAAATCATTCAAAAAATTCTGTATTAGAAGTTTCTGCCGTATGTGCCGCACTTTTTTTTAGTTTCTCGTAACTTGCGGTTACGCTATCAATAGGATCAGTGTTTAAAAGCCAATCAGGATCATGGTCGGTGTGAAGCTGTTGCTGGAATAAGATTCTAAGACACGAAGAAGTCAAAGCCATGCATCAGCCTCTCTGGAGTAACAGGGTCTGGAATCACGTCATCACTGCTGTCTCTTAGACCAGCAGAGAAGGCGAGAGGCCTGCGATTAGTTTATGAAACAACAAACTCTAAATCTCTGTACTGAAGGACATTTTTCTTGATAAAGCAATGTGGAGTATATAATTAATTGGCTGACCATTTTCACACAAACTTCTACTAATCCCCCAAGAGGATGGTGGGCTTTAAAATATTGTTCAAATTTTAAGGGACGTACTAAATGATCTTCAAAATAATTCTGTGTCTGGATCATCAGAAAGTCAGTAATTATGTTTGCCCCTGCAACTAAGGATGAGCCAAGATCAAATAAACATAATTCAGGAACTCCATACTCAAATGAATGAAGCTGTAAAGCTTTAATGAACTCACCTGAGCTCATATTAAGACAAACTTTTAAGTCAGTAGCCCTCGGCCAAAGGCATGTTATGTAAAGGATCCAGACTTTCATTTTCTCGCCAGTGTAATTTACAAATTAAGGACCTCAGTGATCAATAAATATTGCACGAAAGGGAACACTAGGGGGTTCCTGTCTGAATAACCTACAGGGAGACTGATTTAGTTTAAAAGTCCTCTGCTTCAGTTTTCTGCAAACTACGCATTCTTGCAGGATGCGTTTCACAACAGAGAAACTGTGGGATCCAGAATTATTTTCTTAATTCAGACAAAACTTTATAATAGCCTGAGTGATACATTTTCTCAGGCAAATCTAAAGTCGTTAATTTTGTGATGTAGCTATTCTTAGGAAGCAAAATAGGAAATCTGTAATTCATATCATTCTTCCACCTTGAGAATTTGCTTTTCACACTCAGAATCAGCTGATCAGGATATACATTAAGTTGATTAACAATGTTAGGGTAATCCTTAACGAACTTAGAACTGCTGTCGAAATACCCGAAGATCTCAGGAAAATAAATATGCTGTTCTGTTCTAATTATATAATTCATTGCACTAGCATGTAAATTTTCGTCAGGAGCTCTCAAGTGTCCATACCTATCAGGATATCTGAAGTACAGTCTGCATTTCAGGCTCCTAATAAACTTCAGCACGTACCTATGAACTGAAACAAGCATAGACAAACTGGCGAACCTGTTCACGAGGACTAAGTGCTCCAGTCCATTCTCACTGACTGCATGACTAGTAATTTGGCTGGATTTTGAAGGCCCAGAATGCCTGTCCGATGGAACTAAAAGTTCTGTACATTCTGCTTCAGTGGAGCCGAAATTAAATTGATTATAATTCTCTGAAACAACACCTGTTGGCTTTGCAATAGGGATGTACACAATGATAATTATTACGTCACTACGACTAGAATAGAAATTTGCAGATTCCTGCAGGAACTCTGGTCCAGAAAAGAAATTTGATTTAACAATAGTTTTGTATGAGGCTACACGAGTAAAAGGTCAGCTGGATTTTCAATACCAGAAACAAACTGAAATCTTATAGGATGTATCTCACACAAGCTACTTAAATGTTCCAGTCTGTTGCGAATAAATGTGCTGTGCTTATTCATCTTATCTAATTTATAACAATAGGAATTAATCCAGACTAGGGATACCAAACTATTAGAAAATAAATGCAGTTCTCTGATGCTTATTGCATTAACACATGAGGGTCCAGTCAATTCCTTGTAGATATATGTTAACACTTCTGCACCCAAAGTAACGAAACTCAAGGGAAGATATGCTCTTTCCAGATTACTGCTTATTCACAAAATGGTTCCTAGCTAGAAGAAAGCTTACTTCTAATGACTGGATATCCTGAATAAAGATAACGGTCCCATATATATCCTTACTACTGTCAGTAAAGGCAATCAGTTTGTATTCTCCATTTCTGTGACCAACAAACCTTCCGATTTCAAGGGTAGGAGAGGAATTTGCTTGCCTACAAATATTTTTCCATTCTTTAATTTCTGCATCTGACAATGTGGAGTCCCAGGTCAATGACGGATCACACTGTAATTTGTGTAGAAAGAGTCGTGCTCTATTCAGAATGGACAAAGTAAAACCGAACACATCATAGTGACTAGCAATAGTTTTCAAAACTTTCCCCTTTGTATTTGCCCCACCATCCAAAACTAGAGGCTTAGTAACTAAGCTAGGGTATCATCAATATGATCCCATAAGAGCCCCAACAGTTTCACTGCTCTCCAGAGTCATTGTCAATTGCCTCTTGAATTTCTGTATCATTTGTTACAAACTGCTGAAGATAAAATTTATAGGGCTCAAATATTCCTTGTAATTCATGAAAGGCCCATTTAAACTCTTCACTATTGTTTGCAATAATGCTGCCATTATCCATATATATTAATGAATGAATGTGCCTTTTAAATCATCTGGACTGGTCATTATCATCAACAATGTCAATCATCAAAATGTTATATAACCCAAGTAATAAAATGCATGGGGAACAAACAAGGCCAAATGGAGGTCTTAGGCTACAGTATCAACAGTGCTATAATCTCCTTTTTGTCTGTTAGGATACCAGAGAAAAAGTCATTTGCTGGAATCTTTTTGTCTGTTAGGATACCAGAGAAAAAGTCATTTTCTGGGATCTAGATCAGAGAGGCAGTGTTAAGAATTGCTTTTTTAACATCAAAACAAAGTGCCTGGAGTCAAAGCGTAGCTGTAGTAAAGCTGTGGTGATCTTTTGGTTTAAACAAGGTCGACTCAACATAGCTTGATTGTGGCTCATAGTTACGCCCTGTGAAAGATTTGTTTTCACATAAATTAGATACAAACGCTACTCTGCATTTTGTAGTGTCACGATCTGGTTTAAATACTGCCACATGAGCCATGAAACTATGAGTTGGATTTTCATCTAAGTAATGATCCATGTTGTCAATTCTTTCTATAATACCTTGTTCGGATTGCTCTCTGAAGCACTGGTCGATTAATCTTAACCTTTATCCATTACCCTTGGAGTATTTCTTAAAATCTGAATTTGAAATTTTAGTATCTAGAGTTTTATTTTGCCCTAGCAAATGTTTCACTTTGTTGTTCCAGATCAGTGGCATAATTAACCTACCCTCCTCATTATGCCTTGCATTTTGAAGAACATAATGTATTAGTTTTTCATTTTCAGCTGCTTTCCCAAAAAATATTTGCGTGTCACAATTTAGCATATAAGTGCAACACTTTTCAAGGAAGGATCTCTTGAGCAGCTCTCTCTAAGGAAGCATAGCTGATGTTCCCAACATCATGCACTATTGTTAACCTGCTTTCACTTTCTGTTAGACCATCATGTACTAGGAGAGGGTCTAAAGAATTATGGCTTGAAAGAGCAAGATCCTCCCTCACATGTGAGTAAAGACACTTCAGTCTTTGTCTGTCCTTCTCCAGAGTAAGTAGGGAGGTTCTTCAAATTGTTCCTAATTGGATCTGTGTCACCTCTGGCAGTCAAGGAAAAACTGGTGGTGCGTGAGTCATTTTCACCACCACCAACTGAAACTGTTCTTTCAAGAAGGCAATATGCAAGATTAGACCCAAGAATAAAATCTATATCGTTAATTTCATCATTTCCGTCCTTAAGTCATCAGCCAAGGCATATCCTCTGTTCATAAATTCCCGAACAATTGTTTGCAACCCAGGCAGTTTCAATGCAGTCTGAATAGATGGCACACCCGTTGCTTCAATATAGTAACGATGATTTCCAGTTTTCAAAGGCACTTTGTAAGACTTTGTGTAATAAACTTTGGAAGAATTAAATCCATTTATTTTGATTCTGAGACAGAATTTATGATAAGTAAGTTTGCATTTTTTGCCCTCTCTTCTGATATGAAGTTTGGTTGACATCCACTGTCACGCATGCATCGAATCTTAGTTTTTCCCTGAAGAATGCACGAAAAAGTAGACAGTATTGCATGGTTACAGTCAGTGACTTTGAGGGACTCAGAAAATTCCTCCACAAATATCATGCTTGAATGACTTTCTTTCACACTTCGATCAATTTGATTTAAGTTTCCTTTTCCTTTTACGTTGCTTTGACCACTACCCCTCAGAACTCCACTACTTTCTTGGCTCATGCATAAAAATTTGAAATGTCACGCACCACAGCCACAATGCTTCAGGAAGTGAAATTTGCAGGTATCCTCATTATGATCCAACCGAGCACATTTGATACAAGCTTCCAAACTTTTACACATGCTTTTTTTTTTTTTACTCAGGTTCTTGATATTTCTTAAATTTGGGAATGGGATGAGAGGAATCACCATCCTCATCACATAAAGGACATGCTTTGAAAACGTTAAGTGGCGGGACTGCCTGGTAATTGACGTCTGCAGCCAAACTAGTACTGTAGCTCTCTTAGGACAATTTTCTCTTACTTTTTGCTCAATCCTGTACTGTTGTTGACTGG